>ML433190.1:221922-256960 GCA_005239525.1 Nicotiana knightiana
AAAAAAAAAAAAAAACCGAAAACAAAGCATTGAGTAACTTCCGTAAGCATAGTTTCTTGTGTTCTGTTGCATTTGTCTGTAGATTTCAGCACACGTCCCATTTTGCCACAACAGTCTTCTGATATGTGAACTGCATGTTCTTATCTGGCCTTTGTGTCTTCTGAGAGTTTGGTATCTGAATATCTTGAAGGTATCCACATTATATATTTCTGGATTCATTTCCTGTTGTGCATCTTGCAGATGAAGTATCATATATTGCAGGGAAGTTCTTGGCTAGATTTGTAGACATGAATTCTGAGTTTCTATGAGACAAGTGGAAAATAGAAGTGTTTTTAGAAAGTTCAATGTAGTCCCTGCATAATAGTTTGCATTTACTACCTTCTATTTGGCTTCGTTGTTGTCCTTCCCATCAGATCCAAGATTGGCAACCGAGATCATCCATTTTCTCTCCAGATGATATTTTAAGCAGTTTTTCTAGTTCTCTCCTCATTAACAAAAAAAAGAAAGTTTCACCTCTTTCTCCAATTATGTCATAATTGGAGAGATCACTTGAAAGGTGCCCACATGGGTGACTAAACCAATAAAAGTTCAGCAATGAAATTGCCGGAAATCAATCTTCAGAGACTACATTGCACTTCTTTTAAAAATATTAAGGACTTCCCTCTGTGGGAAAAAATATTAAAAATAAGAAGCCATTTGTGATGAAGAAATCTCAACAATTGGATGTTTTTATCTAGTTAACATGTAGTAGTTCCAGTAAGATGTGGTGCATGGGGAAACAGCTTTCAATTTGCTGTAAATCACATTCATTTATGTCGTTGAAAAATGTGCTAGCACCTAAATGATTACTTGCGATATTGGTACCTGCACGCATAGATTGTATGTTGCAAACTGAGCATGGTATTAAGTTTGATCCAACAATTTTGGGTTTTTAGCAGCAGATGGGACCTTTAAGTACTTAGATGGTTCTAACTCATAGAGGAGCTTTTGCCTACTTATTTTTCCCTCTTTGAAGTAAATAGCTTACTTTCCTAAAGATTTATGAAGGTTCTGACAAAATTCTCATTTCTCCAGCTGGAAAATAAGGAGAATGGCAGCAGAGCTTGTTAATTCTGCAACAAGTGACAAGCTCACTGAAATAGACTGGACAAAAAATATTGAAATATGTGAATTGGTTGCACATGATCACAAGTATGGCTGTTTCTTTCAACTCCCTCTCAAATTTTATACTGAGTGGCGGTAGTACTAGTACCTTCAGCTATTACTTTACCAAAAATGAAGTTTAAATCTGTTACATAAAGTCTTTTTTTTTTTTTTTTTTATAAAGTAAGAAAATTTCATTGAAAGGAGGGCAAAACATGCCAGTATAAAATCTGTTAGATAAAGTCTTTATCTGGCACAGTTAGGTTTTCTTTTAATTTTGATTCTTATAGAATTTGTGAACATGCCTTTTAAATAAGAACTTCATTATTTGAAAATGATAAGTATCTAATGTGAAATGAAAAAAAAAAAGGAGAAAAAAATAATGGAGCTCCCTAAGCTCATATGTCACTACAGTAAGCTGAAACTTTATTTTTATTTTTATTTTTATTTTTTTGAAATGGTAAAAGTTTTATTGATATAAGGTAACAAGATGATACAAAGTAGTACAATAACAAAGGGAAAGCTGAAACTACTTTTTCCCTATCTTTAAAAGGTATTGGCTTAGCAAGTTTCTTTACTATTGCCACTTTTAATTCTTTGTGGTATTTTGCTAGTTTCTCCAACGAAATACTATTCTAAGTACCTTGTCAAAAAAAAAAAAAAAAAGAGTACCGATTCTATGGCTTCTTACTATATGTTTAATATATGTAGTTAATAGAGACCCTCATTTGCATGGTCCCTGTGACATGCCTAAGTATGAACTACATGCTGAATTTTTTTAACTAGGATTAATGAGTGTAAACTCATCCAGTTTCTATAATTCTTAAAAATCCCCATTTCACTTGTGGAAACCAAGTTCTTGCTAGTCTGGTGTAGTACTCCAATTTTTGTGTTGAATAAGTTTTCTAAGGAACTATGACTAAGTCATATTTAGCTACATTTCTGCCAAGCATTCAGGTTGCATCTTATTGATGACTCAAGGACATGATATTGCTTTGATTTGAGCAGGCAAGCCAGAGATGTCGTTAAAGCTATAAAGAAACGGCTGGGAAGCAAAAGCCCAAACTCACAACTCTTCTCAGTAAATGTCAGTGCTTTTAGATTCTCCAACATTTTCCATCTGATTGAAAATTTTGTTGTCCCATTGATTGTACAACAATCTTTTTGCTGGTTTAGCAGCCTTTATAAAAACACTTCATTTGTTGGTTATACTTACTGGACTGTCACTTAATACTGCAGTTGCTGGAAATGTTGATAAACAATATCGGAGAACCTGTTCATAAGCAGGTTATTGATACAGGAATCCTTCCGGTACTTGTGAAGATAGTGAAGAAAAAGGTCTGCATTTTTCAGCTTTTATTTCTATTTCCCCCCTTTGTGTTCTTAAATTTTTCATGCTCAGGTCTTGCTATTGCTCCTAATATCTAAGGGGGTGTTAATTTTTTCTTTCTCTTTATATAGTCAGATCTACCTGTAAGAGAAAAGATATTTCTTCTTCTGGATGCTGCACAGACTTCTCTTGGCGGAGCTTCTGGGAGGTTCCCTCAGTATTATTCTGCATATTATGAGTTAGTGGTAGGTAGATTCTCCCTAATCGTACATATAACTGTATTCTATTGAGAAACATTGACCTGTCTGTGCTCTATTGAAAAAGAAAAGAAAGAGTTGAAGTTCAACTCTAGATGTTGCGTGTAAATCCTTTAATTATATCTCCTTAATTTTGAGGATGGTCATCATCTGTTTCTTAACTAATTGACTCTACGCTCGGTGCGCAAACTCAAAATTAGCACATATATTTTGATGCAACTTTTCACAAGGTTATTGAAAACTGAGAAATTTGACCAAGTGATGCATTATGAAAATTTTGGTAACTGGTAAAAGGTTCTTTTATGATTAGGAAAGTAAAGAAGAAAGGAAGGAAGAAAAAGGAGCAGTAGATCAAGTAAAGAAAAAGATGTCACGCAAAAAATGTTAAGAACAAGGAAAGAAATAACAGTGTTTTGGAGATAAGAGTAGCTCCCATACAAGTAGTAAAAATGAATTGTATCTTAAATTTTCTCACTTTTGACGTAAAGAGCTTTTTGTAGAAGATGCAGAATCTATTTTACAATTTTTGGAAGCCTTATAAAGTATACAAGGGCTGTAACTTGTAAATACTGTTGCCAGCATAATCTTTGTGCTGATGAATGAAATGTCACCATTCTCAAAGAAAATGCTAAAACCATATCAACAAAATATTTCATTCTAATTTTATACTTTCACTCTTTCAGAATGTATTTTCCCCAAATAGCCCGCATAGTTCCATTGCTCAATTGATGAAATTTGGACCCCGAGTCCTCAATAACTCTTAACATTACTGATGCAGATTGTATTTAAAGACAACTCCTGAAATTCATGCTCCTATAGCCATGTAGAATGGAGGAGAGAACTTACATCTCGACTTAGTGATAGTCCGGCTTACTTGATCTTGTCAGAACCTTTTTGGGCTGAAGGCTAGTTGTAGTAGGGGTCTTGTCTTGTGGCTTATGCGGTGTCGAGTGAAACCATGCTGTAAAAAATTAAGCAACTGGGATGATATTCCAGAATTGAGTACAAAGAATCAAAGATCTCTTTTCTTTTACCAGTACCTTTGGTGTAAGCAGAAAATATTGTGTTGTATTAGAGAGTCGGATGGATTTTTGGGGTTTCTAATGATATTCATTTTAGAATCACATTGTAATAGTCACACCAACTTGGTGTTTATAAAAGTTTCTAATGTATTAATAAAGGTATGGATGTGCAACAAATTCAGCCACCACCTGCAGTTTTGACGCTCAACCTCGTGACTTCGGATGTGTATAAGCATCGAAACTAGAAATTAATACAACTAGAGAAGAAGTGATCAAATCTTACCTGAACTAAGGAAGAATACACTAAAAAGATAAGTTGCGGATTCTAAACGTATTATGTGGATTGCCTTTTGGACATAAAAGAATATCCTATCCTGCTCCATGGTCAATTGCAAACTAACAGTAAGTAGAAAATGGAAGAGATCAAACCAAAAATAGTTTGTTTTGTGCTTTTCCCTTTGGATCGACTCCCTCTAGGTATATGTATACAAGGGTTGTATGATATGTAGTCCAAGACCAGCAATTATAAGCAAGAATAACAAATATATGGACAAAAAAATTGAAGAAAAATAACGATGAAGTGAAATATCAATTGTTCAGTGTCGCATTTTCAGGATTACACTCACTGGCAAGGAAAGTATGCCTTAGAGTCTTGATGCAACACTGAAGTGCCCACAAAGCGAGGCGAAGCGCTCAACATGTTCTAAGCCTCGCTTTAGGGCTTAAGCACGCCTTTGACAACACTGCTCCTAGCCAAACTTGACTCCGCTAATGTTGCCACATCCAATCATGTGCAATCAGGTACTGCTTTTGCTAATAACCTTAATTCTTGGATGTCGATCTGGTGCAAATAGACACATGACAGAGTCTTCTAAAGGCATTCAAAACTATTCTCCATGTCTCAAAGGAGATAATGTTAAAATTGCCAATGGTTCTTTAACAACTATCTTTGGAACAAGTTCTGTCATTTGTATTCCTAATATTAAACTATCATCCGTGCTCCATGTCCCTGAGTTCCCTATCAATCTTTTATCTGTTAGTGCAATCACCAAAGCTCTAAACTGTAAAATCGAGTTCTTTTCCGATCATTGTATTTTTCAGGATCTTCAAACATGGAAAAGAATTGGCAGTGGTAGATTGCGTGATGACTTGTATATATTAGATGGGATTCAAAACTCTGGACAAGCCTTTTTTGTCGAAAGTAAGGATGTCAACCAAGAAATAAACTCTGGACATAGATGGTTAGGACACCCATCATTCTTTGTATTGAAAAAGTTATATCCCGATTTGTTTTCAAGGACCCGTTTTGAATCTTTGTTCTATGATGCATGTGAATATGTCAAGCATACTAGAAACTCTTATCCTGTGAGTGATAATAGAAGCACAACTCCGTTTATGACTATTCATTCTGGTGTATGGGGTCCTACCGACACTGTTTCTTTGTCTGGTAGTCGATGGTTTGTTACTTCCATTGATTGCTGCACTAGGATGACTTGTGAAAAGCCAAAAGTGAAGTTTTCTCTTGTTTTCAGTCATTTCATAAGATGATTTGTACTCAGTTTGATGCCAAAATAAAAATCTTGAGAACTAACAATGGCAGCGAATACATTGATTAAAGATTTGGTGCTTATTTGGAGTCCAATTGGATAGTCCATCAGACTAGTTGTCCTTATATTAGTGCACAAAGTGGGGTCGCTGAAAGAAAAAAAAAATAGGCATCTGTTAGAAGTAGTAAGATCTCTTATGTTCACCATGCATCTACGGTTTACCAAAACCTTACTGGGGGATGCTATTCTAGCTTGCCTATCTTATCAACTGAATGCCACTTAAACCCCTCAATTTTCAAAGTCCTCTAGAAACTTTAAAGGGTAAGAATGAATATACTGTTCCTCCAAAGGTGTTTGGGTGTGTTTGCTTTGTCCGCACAGTCTTTTGGATAGCGTGTGGCGACAAATAGTGACGAGGGCCCGCTTCACTGAGGCGAGAGGCGAGAAGCGAGAAGCGAGAAGCGAGAAACAAAGTGCTCGCCTTTTTGATGTGAAGCGACAATTTAAACAAAAAAACAAAATATTAAATTTGAAGCGACAAGAGCAACAATATATTAATAAATATATCAATACAAAAATTAAAACTCAATAGATAGTGCTGCTCGATAAAAAACAGAGCAAAAACAGAGTTGAATGCTACTCTCTGTTGAGTGCTGCTCGATCAAAAACAGAGCAAAAAAAAGAAGAGAAGAAGAAGAATGAAGAAAGAAAGAAAGGAAAAAGAAGAAAGAAGACCGAACAAAGAAGACCAAAGAACGAAGAAAGAAAAAAAAATAGCAGAAGAAGAACAAGGAGAAGAAGAGAAGCGCACCTGGCTGGGTCGACTTGGATGAAGAAGAAAATGGCAGAAGAGATGAAGACGAAAGAAGAATCGTTGTGGGTGGGTCGACTTGGAGAAAGAAATCGATGGTCCACTTGGCTGCTTGAAGCTTGAAGAAGAAAGAAATCCCTGAAAACCCTAATTGCGGATCTTTTTCTTTTAATCCCTGCGCTTTTTCCTTTATTTTTTAAAAAAGCGACGCTACAGTTGCCTCTCGCTACACTGTTGCCTCTCGCTACACTGTTGCCTCTTGCTACACTGTCGCCTCTCGCTATACAGGCTGAGGTGAGCGCTATTTTGAAAACGCAACGCAACAAAGGAAAAAGACGCTGGATACTCGCATCGCTACGCCTCACGCTATTAGTGCTGAGGCGAGCGCTATTTACAACACTGTCCACACTAGAAATTTTGGGAAACTTGATCCTAGAGCTATAAGGTGTGTTTTCATTAGGTATTCTCCGACACAGAAAGGTTACAAATATTATCATAGGTTACAAATATTATCATTCTCCCTCTAGGAGATATTTGTTAACATGTATGTTACCTTTCGAGAATCAGAGCCCTATTTCAGTATTACCTCAATACCTCTTTAGGGGGAGAGCAGTAAGGAGGAAGAGGTGATTCTATCTAGTTCCATTACTGGACCTCTTATGACATTGTCATAGGGAAAAGTAAAATTGGAGAAAGAATTCAGGGGAGACTATTGGGCGTTTGGATAGGCCTGATTTGAAAACTTACTCAAGGAAAAATAGAGCAGAAGAAGCCATTATGCAATCTACCGAAGCTGAACCTTCTTCTACTGGTGAGTTATCTACATTTTCTAATGAGTTAGATGAACCTATTGCTCTCAGAAAATGAGTCAGATTTTGCACCACCAAACACCTTTTATCTAATTTTGTCTTCTATAATTCTTTGTCTCCCTCCTATAGAGCTTTTGCCTTGTCTATTTCTTCTGTGTCTTATTCCCCAAAATTGGAGGGAAGCTTTTGCAGGTCCTAAATGGAAGCAAGCTATGATTGAAGAAATGAAGGCCTTGTCAAAAATGAAACATGGGAACTTGTCATTTCACTACCAGAGAAGAAGTTGGTTGGGCTGCACATGGGTCTTTACGGTGAAGCACAAAGCTGATGGCTCAATTGAAAGATTCAAAGCAAGATTGGTGGCTAAGGGATTCACTCAGACTTAAGGAGTGGATTATCAAGAGGCATTGATACTGCATTTCTTCATGGAGACTTAGGAGAAGAGGTGTATATGGAGATACCTCCTGGATTTGATACTGCACAAAGTCAAGGAAAGGTATGCAGATGGAAGAAAGCCTTATACGGATGGAAGCAATCCCCCTGAGCTTGGTTTGATAGATTCAGCAAAGCAATAATCTCCTTCGGTTACCAGCAAAGTAATGCTGATCACACCCTCTTCATATGACATCAAACGGGTAAACTCACTCTTCTCATAGTTTATGTTGATGACATAGTAATGACAGGAGATGGCATTGAAGAAGTTGTTGGCACATGAATTTGAGATCAAAGATCTAGGAAAATTGTAGTACTTCTTGGGAATTGAGGTTGCTAGATCCAAAAGAGGAATTTTTATTTCTCAAAGGAAGTATATTCTGGATCTTTTGAAAGGAACCGGTATGACAGGTTGCAGACCCGCAAAATAGCCCATTGAAAGCAATCACAAGTTACAAAGTGGAGTTGGAGAATCAGTTGATAAGGAGAAATATCAGAGGCTGGTTGGAAGACTCATTTATCTCTTCCACACTCGGTTAGCCTGGTGAGTTAGTTCATGCATGATCCCCTAGATCCTCATATGCAAGCTGTCTTTCACATTTTGCGGTATCTGAAGTCTGCAGGGAAAAGTCTACTTTTCTCCAAACATGATCACCTCCAAATAGAAGCCTTTACAGGCGCGGATTGGGCTGGATCTCTAGATGACAGAAGATCAATATCCGGTTACTGTACGCTTGTAGGAGGAAACTTGGTTATTTGGATAAGTAAGAAGCAAAGTGTAGTTGCTAGATCAAGTGCGGAGGCAGAATATAGAGCTATGGCCCATGGTGTTTGCTAACTGCTTTGGCTACAAAAGTTACTACAGGAATTGAGGTTGTATGAAGAAGGAAAGCTTTCCTTGTGCTGTGACAATAAAGCTGCCATCAGTGTAGCTCATAATCGAGTCCATCATGACCGAGCAAAGCTAGTGGAAATTGATCGATACTTCATTAAAGAAAAAGTTACAACTGGTGTCCTGAGTTTGTTTCATGTGCTAAACAACTAGCTTATGTGTTTACCAAAGGTCTCAACAAGTGAACTTTCCATACCGAGTTGCAAGTTGGGCATGTGCGACATCTTTGCACCAACTTGAGAGGGAGTGTTGATTAGCATGATGCAAGGAGACTTGATTTAGGAGTGTTGATTAGCATGATTTCAGGAGATATGATTATATTTAGGAGAGATATGATTTTATTCTGATTTGATTTGATAGCGAAATCGATTGAATAGATTTATTTTATTTCTTTAATTAGCATTAGGAGCTTTGTATAAATTCCCTTGCTCATGGGATGTAAACATACACAAAAATACAAGAAGTCTTTTCTTCTTCTCAAAATCTACAGTATGCCAAATAGTATAAGTTACTACTACGATGAGAAATCATCAATATTATAAGTAACAGCAAAAGAATTCACTACGACTACCCCAAGGATTGGTAGTATAAGTATGAGCCACTATGATTTAGATTTACAAAACTGATGTGAGAAATAAATACAATATCTGTTTGAGGTTTTCATAAACAGAAATGAAATCCTAAACTATCATGAACCAAAAGGTAGCTTGAATCCGGAACGCTGCTATGTCTCTAATGCAAGGCTTCGTTTTCCACAGCTACTCAGCTCCAAAATCTGCACGCAAGGTGCAAAAGTGTAATATGAGCAACCGACCCCATCTACTCAGTAAGTATCCTAACTAACCTCGGTGAAGTAGTGACGAGATCCCAGGTCGATGATACTCACTACATATATACAAAAACCTATACAACTCAAAACATCTCTACTCAGCAACGGAGTCAGAGTCTTAAACATGAAATATAGGTACCACCAAATAGTGCATATAAAAGAGATGTGTGCCCGTCTCTTAACAATTCAACATATAAAGAAGTTATGCATTTGATATCAGATAACACATCGACAATTGCATATAGAAGAGATATGCACATGTACTATTCTAGTTTAACAACTCAACATATGGAGAAGATATGAGTCAAATATAAATAATACTTCCACAGCTACACGTAAAGCAGATATGCACGAATATCAAATAATCCTCCAACAGTTGCATATAGAGAAAATGTGCATGAAATATCAATTAGTCCTCCAACAGTTGTATATAGAGAAGATATGTATGAAATATGGATTCTCACAACTTGCGCGTACATCATTAAGAGAGATAGGATGACCCTAGGGGGATGCACTCTCCACATATAACTCACTTGTCAATAATAACTGCAAGGACAACTCATCTGCCATAATCATATTACCGCACGGACAACTCACGTGCCAGAATAACTCATCCCACACGGACCTCTCACGTGCTACCAATCCGGTCCCTCGCACAGAAGGCATTTACAAGAATACATGTATACGAATAATGGATATCACATCACATATTCATGGACGGAAGAAGATAGCATGTTAAGGTGAATGCATGTGCAAGTGTATAACTACAACTCAAATCAGGCGTATCTTACAACATCAAACATCATGCTCAACAAGAAATCAACACCTACACATGATCTCTAGCATGATTTACGGAGCTCACTTAGTCATACAAACCTTTAAAGCATGATAGCATGAAGCACAATATTCAATAAAGGCAGAGTTCCGTCTAAACACTACCCCGATCATGAATCATATATAGCGCCCGTATATATGCTTGTCACCTCGTATATACATTGCTTCTCAGACATTTCAATTAACAAACAAAATCATATCCTAAGGGTTATTCCCTCAACAAGATTAGGCAATTTTTACCTCAAACAAGCCAAATCGATACTCTAAAACACCTTCCTACGCGAATCGGCCCTCGAACGGCTCGAATCTAGCCAAAAACAACTCAATAACATCAAATAATGCCATATGAATCAAACCCATACGATAAAGATCGAACCGCACCGGAGACCCGACAAAACTCACAAATCCCGAACACCCATTCCAATACCAGTCCAAATATACATGTTTCATCCAAAACCAACTCCAAATCAGTGTTCAAATCTCCATTTTTCACTTTAGAAAAGTTCTGCGAAAATCCTCAAAATACATTTTCTTATCTTTCAAGCCAAAACCCCCTTTTCTTCTATATGATTCCTTGATTTAGAGCCAAAATCAAGTATAGATTCATGTTATAATCATCGATTCGAGTTAGGTTTACTTACCCAATGAAGTAGATGAAAACTTTCTCAAAAATCGCCTCTCCCCGAGCTCCAAAACACTGAGAAAAATTGACTAAATCCCGAAATAAGTAAAAGAAATGCAGCAGCTGTCCCTCCCGAATCAGATGCTAGATGATCCCTAAACTCACATTTGATAAGCGCAACATAATCCTTGCGAGATCACACCCAAGATAGCCTTTTGAATCACCCAATTTGTCCTTAAAATGAGGGAGATATGATGTTTTGAAGTTTTAAAGGAAGCCTGAAAATTTCAGGGATACAACCGGTATTTTCGGAATCTTCATTTTAGCACCTAAAACTCATTCAGAACCTCCCGGACATAAATCATATATGCATTTCAATCATAAAACACGCTACAAACATGCTCGTGCACTCACATCACCGAAAAGAGGCCGTCTTGACCTGATATTGACAATGGTAAAACTCCAAATCCTTAACGTGACTAGTCTCTCAACCAATGATCCAAAATATACCCGAGCCCCTCGGTGACCCATCCAATTATACCAACAAGTACAAATACATTATCCGAACTTATCCAAAGGCTCAAAACACCCACGAGAACATCACAACAAAGAATCGAGGCTCGCACCGAATAGAATTTCTTTTAAGTTGTTAAATCTTCATTCCTTCTGGGAGAATGCACGGGAAAAAAATCTATTATTTTCATTCTATGTTACAATGAGCCCTATTTATATGTATACATAACAATAACCTACTCCTATAAGGGACTAGAACTAATTATATATATTAACATAAATATTCTAACACTCCCCCTCAAGCTGGTGCATATAAATCATATGTACCGAGCTTGTTACATATGTAGCTAATACGAGGACTAGTGGTGAATTTGGTGAAAATATCTGCAAGTTGATCATTCGACTTCACAAACTTTGTAGCAATATCTCCTGAGAGCCTGACACTTTGTCAGTCAATCTCAATGTGTTTAGTTCTCTCATGGAATACTATATTTGACGCAATATGAAGAGTGGCTTGATTATCACACACATAAATGTTGGACCCATACTCTCATGGTTATTGTCTGAAGGGTTTTCTTACCCCTACTCTCTGAAAGAATTATTCAACTTTGTATTTCAAATAGCATGCAGGGAGCCAAGTCATCTAATATGTGTCAGTAGAGAGTTAAAAAAATATACCTTTTCAATGTGTACTGCAAGTTACTTGTAAATTTTCTGGATCCTGTTTTTTCTTTTTTACAAGTAACATATTATCTGCACAATGCTATCTTTTATGGTGGTGTAGAGCTCTTAATACCCTTTGGTAATGCTTGTTTGATTTTTCAGAGTGCAGGTGTGCAGTTTCCTCAAAGACCTCTCGTCTCCTCCGAACCGCATGCTCCCTCAAATGAGAATAAACATAATCAACGAGACAATGATCACGTCTCTTCTAGATGTGAAATAAAATTCCCACAAGCAGAGCCTCAAAAATTTCCTGACAACAGGTAAATGCCATATTGTGCCATACTTTTAATGGGAGAATGAAAAGAATTCGTTAAAACAGTTCTCTTGGTTTTAGTGTACCAGGTAGTCTTAGAAGTTTAAGACATTGATGAATAAAGCCATCTCCTCTGTTGATTAGTGGTCCAAATGGAGAAGAAAATGCTCATTTTGTCCTTTCTCTGCTCTCTATATCCTCATTCTTAGTGCAGGCTGCATCCTGATTGTTCTCTCAATGGATGCTTCTGCCGAGTCAGCACCTGGAGGAATAGAAATTTAAAATTCTAAGAGAAAGCTCCGTGCATATCAGGCTCCTATGGAACTTTTATAACAACTTTTTATGACTCTTTTCTATATAGCTACATGATTTAAGATGTCATTAGAAGTTTTTTGAGTTAGAAACATAAAAATGATAATACAGAATGTTAGACTACCCAAAATATTACACTCTGGTTCCCACCAGCTCTTGTTTTTCATAGAAATGTTAATTAATAAGTAAAACCTAAATGGGTTTGTGCCCAAGGTTAAAGGGGTTTTGACATGTCTACTCTGTTGCATAGTCTCATGTCAACAAAGACCCAACCAAAAAAAATGTCTTCCCTAAACCCCAAGGATCAAGAACCAGAACCAAACTATCCATAGAGAGCCTATACTCTTCCCTTCTAACGAAGTAGTCAGAAAATCAGAAGTCGAGCAAGCCTGAATGATCATATTTCTTCACTTCTCTTGCGGTCCGTTTATCGTCGATTTCTTCTCACTGTTATAATAGTTCCATCATTCCTTCCCTTTTTACTGCCTTGCAGCATTGGACTGTTTACACACTCCTTTTTAATAGTTTCTTTCCTTCTTCATAATTTGCTTGCATATGTTCTTGACTTTGCTGCTTCACCATAGTCTTAAGTGAATTTCAATATGATGGGACCTTTACGAAATATTGCGTTACTAGAAATCTGTAACCAATCTGATGATTATACAATTCATGCTCACGTGTCTTCCAATAAATCTGGAAAAGAAGGCTGCTGAAGTAGATTTCTTTCAAATAATCGAACACAAACGTACCCTGGTGTGCAACGCAAATGTGTGGAGTTAAAATCTTCCTCCTTTTTATTTTTTTTTATTTTTTTATTTTCCTTTTTTCTAACTTCTTGTAAGCTGTTTTAGCCTTCACCTTTTTGTTGAATCTTTAGGCGTTAAATTTATTTAGTGAGAGAGCTTCTGTATAATGCAGTATCCTACAGAAGGCTGCCGCTGCCCTAGAGGTTCTAAGGGAGGTCCTTGATGCCGTCAACACTCAGCATTCTGAGGTATGTCGGGGTTAATCTAACATCTGTAAGTTTCTACATTCTTTAATAGGGTTATGTACAGTGGTTGGTATCGTTGGAATCATTTTCTCAAGTCACCATTACCAATTCTGCTACCTACGGTTTAGTTTTTAGTGATAATTTTATGGTATTATAGTTATTGAAATAAATGGTTACTTGTGATTGACACAAGTTTGTCCAGGCAATTTTGTTCGATTTGCTTTTCGTTCAAGAGGTATTATTTGTCAGAGATCTGTTCTTTTCTGGCATACCTGAAAGAAAGTAGATTTTGTATTTAGTTGATTGGCTTGGCATGATGTATAATTGCTTGAGTTATTATGTTTGCATATATGTAAGCCAACTGTCAATGTCTAACGTGCATACACTAAGTCCAACTAAAATGTGCCATTTTTCGTCTGGGTTCACTATGGTCATAGACTCAAAATTATATAACGTGTACATATTGGTAGTATAGTTCTCAGCTTTCAGTCATTACTTTCTGATAAGCAGTTTTGGCTGTAATTTCTTTTTCCTTTATCTTTTGAGAAGGTAAGATAATATTAGTAAAGTATATAGCACCTAGGAGATGCTGAGGTACGGGCTGTAATTTCTTTTATTTTTCTTCCTGAAGGGTGCAAAGGATGAGTTCACACTCGATCTTGTGGAGCAATGTTCGTTTCAAAAGCAACGTGTGATGCATCTTGCTATAAGTTCTCGGTAATGCTTCCTGAGTCCTGACTTCAATTGCTATGTGGTGGTCAGTGTAGAAGCAAGGAGAACCACTTTCTTTCGCACCAAATGACTTCTTGATAGACCCTTTTGTTTTCTATTGAACATGCTGGGTTAGTGATAGAGCGGAGTACCATATTTGAGATACATCTGTATAAGGGTCCCATATGCGAAATTGGGCATCAGTTTGGTTCTACACCCACTTCGGAAGGATTTTGTTGTTGGCTTTGTTTCTTTCCCATTCCATGTGGTATGTCAAAGTGTTTGATGCTTAGGTTCATTTACGATGGGAAGAGAAGGCTAAGCTTTTTCCGTTAGGAAAGCCAAAGTAAAAATTTAAAGAACAAGTACAATAACAAGGAAAAATGAATAAGCTGGAGTTCACCTTTGGAGTTCCTTTTTTCATTAGTGCTAGACTCTAGAGTTTCAACTAACTGTAGAAGACATGAAATGAGGTATAATAAGAAGCACAACCATGATGCAATTTTCCATCTTCGATATAAAGCATGAAAGTTCCGAGATATTGAAACCCCCTCTGCCCTGAACTTACAAATTTGGGCAAGTATGTATAGGCGGGGGAGATTCACAGGGAAGGGGGGTTGGTTCACGTGAACCCATGCTCCCCTTCCTAAATCTCGTATAACACTACTACTTTTTTGATTAATTACTTAGATTTTGTATGTGAACCCAATGTCATGGGCGACTTTCCAGCCATATTCCATGGCCTCTTGGACGCGCCCATGGCGTCCCGGCAAGCATTCCAACCTATGTTGCTCATACTCTCCAAAGATGTTGCCAGATTCGTGTCGGATCCTTCAAAAGTAGTGTATTTTTGGAGGATCCGACACGGGTGCGACATCATTTTGGAGAGTCCGCGCAACATAGCTTCCAACACCTAGTGCCATGGATGGTCTCGTGGTTTTGGCCGTTCCAAGTGACAAGTGTGCCTATGTCTATGTCGCCCCATCTCCAGCGCCCAACCGCAGGCAGATGCCAACAGGCCGTGCCCCAGCGCGTACTCGTTGTCAGTGCAATCAACCCGTGCTCTGCGGCCAGTGCAACGTGCGCAGACCCTGATGCTAAAGACAAGGTTGCGGCCCCTCCATGTGCCACCAATGGACCTGCTTTTACCTTATAGGAATCTATGGCCCTTTTGATGTAAATATAGAGTAGTTTTGCTTTATGTATTTCCATAAACACATGTATAACCAAATCAGTGCACATAGAGAAGATGTGTCAAGTCTTATAACATTTAACAACTCAGCATATAGAGGAGATATGAATTTATCATCAAAGGATCGTCAATATTAGCATATAGAAAATATATGCATTAAGAACCAAGTCATTGTGCACAGGTTAACATATAGAGAAGATATGTACCATGCCTTCACCTTCCGGTCAAAACAACATCTAGAGAAGATATGCATAAAGAGGCGTGTATACATTTTAGAACTAGCATATAGAGAAGATATGCATAAGAGGCGTGTAGACATTTCAAAACTAGCATATAGAGAAGATATGCGATAAAAATGTGTTATACACCCAAAGTATTTGCAAATAGAGAAGAGATGGAAAAACCAAACACTGATCAATACTGCGTGTACGTCATCAAGAGAGAAACATGAGAGGACGACCCTAGGGGATGAATCCTTATCCACACGCCGCATGGACAACTCATGTGTCATAACGTAACATTCGCACGGACTACCCACGTGCAATCATAACTCTAACCACACAGATCGCTCATGTGCAATCCAGTCCATATCACACAGAGACATATACAAGAATACAAGCATACGAACAATGGATATTAAATCACATACTCATGGACGGATAAAAGTGACATGATAAAGTGTATGCATGTGCGAAGTGTGCTACCATAGCTCAGAGGAGGCATATACGCCACAAAATAGAAATTATCATGTTTGAACAAGAGATTAACCTACACATGATCTCTTAACATATTCAAGTAACTCACAAAAAGGTACAAACATATGAAGCATGATAGCATGAAGCTTAGTATTCATTTCAAGGCATCGCATAGCCTAAGCACTACCCCAAGCATGGATAAAAACCCGGTGCACACACACATTCTTATCTCCCGCATGTGTGTCACCCTCGTCAACAATTCAAGCAACTAGTGCCGCAAACCAGGCTAGGCAAGATACGTATCTCAAACAAGCCAAACCAATACTTCAAAAATGCTTTCCCATGCAAATCGGTGTCCCGACCGACTTGAATCTCGCCAAAACAACTCAATAACATCAGATAAAGCTATAGGAACTTGATTCCAAACAATAAAGCTTCAATCTTACATAATTTCTAAAAAGTCAACAAAAGTCTACCCGAGCCCACATGGTCAAAACCCGAGTCAAGGGTAGATCCCGACTACCCATAACCCCACGAGTCCAAATTTGTAATTAGATTTCAAAACTAAGTCCAAATCGACCTTTGAATCCTCAATTTTCACTCTCTTAAGTTGTACGAAAACCCCCAAATTTTCCTCATAATTTCATGTTTTAGGTGTTAATAATCAATGTAGATTCTTGAAATAATACCAAAAATGTGTATAAATCACTTACCCCAATGTCTTGTATGATAATCTTAATGCCAAAATCGCCTTTCCCAAGTCTAGGGTTCAAAATATGTAAGAATGGGTTAAAATCCCGAAATACAACTCTTAAATGGTCTACCTAGGGATGCCCTTCGCAAACGCGGCATGTGCCTTGTGTCCGCAAAGCACAAAAATTCACTGCCCAAAAACAAGCCTTCGCCTTCGCGGAAGCTCCCTCGCGAACATGATACCCAACGAGTCTGTCCCTACACGAATGCGACCAGGACATCGCGAACGTGTAGGCTAATGCCCCCATCTCCCAGCTCCCTTCGCGAATGTGACCCTAGGTGCGAGCGTGAAGAAAGAAATCTGCCCAGCTCAAAATAACCCTCCGGGAACATGAAGAAAGACCTAGACACCAGCAAAATTCTTCAATTTCAACCATGCTCCGGGTCGTCCGAAACTCACCAGCACCACCCGGGACCTCGTCTCACACTCTTAAGTCCATAAACACTATTCGGACTTAATCATAGCCTCTAAACATATACGATAACATCAAACAACGAATCAAAGGTCGAAACACAAATTGAACTTCTCTTAAGTTCACGAACTTCCAAATTTCGGACGCATCTAACCAATCCGAATTATAATCAAACTTTCAAACTTTGCACACAAGTCCTAAATCCGATATCATCAAAGTCAACTCCGGGTCAAACTTATGAACTTTCCAAACCTTTAAATTTTTAACTTTCGACAATTAGAGCCAAAACACCCTAGGAACCACCAAGGCATATGCCCAAGTCTAAAATCATTATGCGAACCAATTGGAACCATCAAATCACCAATTTGAGGTCGTCCACACAAAAGTCAAACCTTGGTCTACTTTTTCAACTTAAGCTTCCAAAAATGAAACTAAGTGTTCCCATTCACCCCAAAACCTTTACGAAGCCAAATCAACCATCTTCACAAGTCACAAAACATCAAACAAGCATAAGGGAAACATCAAATAAGGCAACGAGGCTCAAATACACAAAACGACCGGCCGGGTGGTTACATGCCATCTACTTTCTTTTTAATATAAATAATATTCTTTTCTTACTTATTAGCTGTAAAGATATGGCACCTGGGACTAACTCAAAAGCTAGCTCCTGAGGGGAGGATTGCCCCGGTCCATATAAGGAGATCACCAACCCATTCCAACCAATGTGGGACTTTAACCCCCTCTAACACCCCCTTCGCACGCCCAGACCACCACTAGACCACCACTGGATTGTGGACAATATATCATAGGAGCCAAAATGGGAACTGATCTGGCTCTGATACCATGTAATGATATGGTATTTGGGCCTAACTCAACCTCGAAAGCTAGCTCCTGAGGGGAGAATTGCCCAATTCTATATAAGGAAATCACCAGCCCGTTCCCCAACCAATGTGGACTTTAACCCACTCTAACATTAGATGCACGTTTCTGTTTTTTTTTTTGCCTTTTCCTTTTCTATCTTGGTTACCATTTTTCTGTCTCTTTTTAACTTTTCAGTTTTGGTCATTATTTTGTGTTTCAAAATCCCCACGAAACAGAAATACCCATTCTCAAACGCCTTTTTCTATTGAGTCCTCAACGAGCATTCTCTGGAGTCTCAAGATAATTCTTCAACGAATCAACAAATTGGCGAAGGCTTTAACAACAAAGATCAAACCCCTTCCCATATTTCTTTATCAATATCTCTGTTCTCATTTTTGCTTCATCCTCCTTTTATTTGGAAAGTCTAAGCAAATAGGGCCAAACATTCATATTCACGTCATTTTCGTGTGGAAGTATTTACAGTTATTGATTTGCAACTTCAGGAGCTTGATAATTTTTTTTAATATAATGTCTAGTGGCTTACTTCTTGATATGATTAGTTTGAATCTGGTTGATTTATTTGCTAGTTTATACAAGGACAGAGTAATGAAGTAGGTCGAGTATTATCCTAGTGAGTTTGTAATACAGAGAGAAGGTAGTTAATGATGTCATTATTGATCGTTTTCAAAGTATTAAAACTCCTTGAGGATAATTATAAAATGAATTAAGCTTTTTGTAATAATAGTATTGACTATAGTTTGCCCACCAACTTGTTGCCATCGTAAACTTTTATACAATTAAACCAAGCGTCTATCTTAAAGGCAGTGGTGCACCCATCCTCTTGAAATCTTGAATATGCTTATGTGTATGGGCAAGTCCATGAATCGGGTGCATTACCATATGAAGATCCTACAAATTTAGAGGGTGTTTGGATTGACTTTTAAGCTCGTCAAATAAGCTTTTAAGCTTTTTAAAGCTTTTTTCAGTGTTTGGCAAAGTTATAAAGTGCTTAAAATAAGTTAAAAACTACTTAAAATAAATCAAAAGCAATAAGTTGGGGTTGCGTCTATCTTAAAGGCAGGCAGTGGTGCACCCATCCTCTTGAAATCTTGAATATGCTTCTGTGTACGGGCAAGTCCATGAATCGGGTGCATTATCATATGAAGATCCTACAAATTTAGAGGGTGTTTGGATTGGCTTTTAAGCTGGTTAAATAAGCTTTTAAGCTTTTTTCAGTGTTTTGCAAAGTTATAAAGTGTTCAAAATAAGTTAAAAACTACTTAAAATAAATCAAAAGCAATAAGTTGGGCCCCAACTTATTGCTTTTTGGCTTAAAAGCTATTTCTGTTGAAAAATTACTTTTTTTAAGTCAATCCAAGTGGGCTCTTAATAGAAGCTCACAACCACATATCACAAGAGGTAGAAAGAAAGTTGAGTAAGATACAGGGACTTGAACATTTTGCTTTTTGTGATAACTGAAACTTCCACCCAGTTATCCTAACTTGTGAATCCATCTTAAATTTAAGATATTGCTCTTAAAATTGCTTCACTATTATTACACCAGTGTCAGAGAAAGCGCTCGCTTCCTCGCTTAAAGCAAGAAGCCAAGCGAAGGGCCCTTTACCCGCTTTTGCCATGTGAAGCGACTGAGGTAGAAAAAGCGACCACTTCCCACTAAAAAGTGAGAAGCGACCAATCGAAGCAAAGCGATGCAAGTGAGCGCTGCTTCTTCAATGCGACAGCTGCCAGGCTTTTTAATTAAAATAGAAGGGTTTCAGTGTTCTTTTATTAAACACGACCAACAGAGATTCATCTAAATAGGTGACTAGGGTTCTTCAACTTCAACTTCAAGTCTTGAACAAAGATTCAACTTCAAGTCTTCACAGGTATGTGATGATTTTCCTCCTCCTTTTCTTTTTCTTTTTCTTTCACTGTTTCAACATCCAAATAGCAGCGAAATGCTAGCGAATTTTTTTTTTACCTTCGGTTCTTCTTTCTAAGTCTTATCCTCTTCATTGAAATGCTGCCCGATTCTTATTCCTTTATCATTTATTCTTAGTTCTTATTGCCTTTCTTATTTATTTTAATTTCTTTTTAAATTCTGCTTCACTTCAAAAAAGCGAGCGCTTCGCTTCTCGCTTTAAGCGAAATGGGGGTTGTCGCTTTTCCTCGCTTCATGCTCTTCACAACATTTTATTACACAACCTCTACTATATGTATGCTTTTCACCTGACTTTCTTTGTTATGTTTGTCTGAAAAGATGAAATTCAGAGTAATAAAGCATGTGGATTTATAAAAAAATGTTGGAAGAACCGTACATGATTATCTATTTCAGTCCAAGATCGACTTTGGATGATATTGTGGTCAAGCATGGTCCTTATGACACTTGAATCTCCAAATAGGACTAAGCTTTTAAATATTTTAATGAGGGCTTTTGTAGATTCCACCAACAACAGCCACAACAATAAACCCAGTGAATTCCCACAAGTGGGATCTAAGGAGGGTAAGATGTATGCAGCCTTACCCTAACCTGGGAGGGCAAAAAGGCTGTTTCCAATAGACACTCGGCTAAAGAAAAGATGAAAAGAAGCAGTTACAACAAGCAGTAAAACAAGATAATAAGAATGCCGAAGCCTAGATAGCAATAAACGATAGCAATAAACGATAGCAATAATAGCAATCTAAAATAAAAGATATCATACTGACACTTATCTATCAAATTGAGGAAGACAAATGGAAACACTCGACAACCTGCTAATCTTCTACCCTAATCTTCGACCTCCACTCTCTTCTATTAAGGGGTCATGTCCTCAGTAAGGGCTAGTTGCACCATTCCCCCCTTATTACCTCTATCTAAGACTTTTTTAGCCTACGTCTACCCTCCTTGTACCCGTCAAGACTAACCTCTCACACCTTCTAATTAGGGCTTCTGTGCTTCTCCTCTTAACTTGCCCGAACCATCTCAACCTCGCCTCCCGCATCTTATCCTTCACTGGAGCCACTCCCATATTATCCCGAATAACTTCATTCTTAATCTAATCTAACCTGGTATGCGCACACATCTATCTCAACATCCTCATTTCGACTACTTTTATATTCTGGACATGAGAGTTCTTGACCGGCCAACACTATGCATCATACAACATAATCAGTCTAACCACTACTTTGTAGAACTTACCTTTAAGTTTCAGTTGCACTTTCTTATCACACAAGAAACTTAAAGCGAGCCTCCACTTATCCACTTGAAACTTTCTCTCTTAGGGATGACTTATGTATCAAGCCTCACATCCATGTTCGCTTCTTGGGTAACGTCACTGAACTTAGTATTCCATCTTGGCTCTGCTCAACTTGAAACCTTTAGACTCAAGTCTGTCTCCAAACTTCTAGTAGTTCGTTAACAACACCTCGCGTCTCATCAATCTATGTCATCAAATAACATACATCATGGAGAGATTGAATGTGTCGCGTTAATGCGTCCATCGCCAAGGAAAATAAAAACGGGCTAAGGGATGATCCCTGGTGCAACCCCATCATAAAAAGAAAGTATTCTGAGTCTCCTCCGCTGTATTACCCATGTCTAAGTCATCATACATGTTCTTAACCATCCTAATGTACGCTACATGCACACCTTTAGCCTCCAAACATCTCAATAGAACCTCTCTCGAGACTTTATCATATGCTTTCTCTAGGTCAATGAACCCCATATGCAAGTTTTTCTTCATTGACCTATACTGCTCCACCAATCTCCTCACAAGATGAATGGCTTCCGGCATCGACCAACTCGGCATGAAATCGAACTGGTTCTCGAAAATAGACACACTTCTTCTCACCCTCCCTTCTGTCACCCTTTCCCAAACTTTCATCGTATGGCTTAGCAGCTTGATAGTTGTTGCATTTTTTGATATCACCCTTGTTCTTTTACCAACGGAATCATCGTGCTCTACCTCTATTGTTCAGGCATCTTCTACGTGCGCTAGGGATTTTGTCTGGCCCGGTTGCTCTACCCCTGCTCATCCTACATATAGCTCCCTAGACCTCCCCAACTCTTATGCGCCTATAGTACCCAAAATCTCGATGACTCATGAAGTGCTCCAAATCACCAAGCACAATGTTCCTGTCCTCTCCTTCATTCAAGAGTTTATGGAAGTATGACTGCCATCTCCTCCTAATCTGTGCCTCATCCATCAAAACTCTATCCTTGTCTTTTATGCACTTCACTTGATCCAAATTCACGAGCATTCTTTTCTCTCACCTTGGCCAGCCTGTACATCTTCTTATCCCCGTTTTTCTCCCCAAGTTCTTCGTACAAACGTCCAAACACTGCGGTCTTAACGCAGTAGCCGCTAACTTTTCCTCCTTCTTAGCCTTCTTGTACCACTCCTTGTTAGCCCTCTTCTCCACCTCGTCTATGCTCTCTACTAGATTCAATAAGCTGTTTTCTTGGCTTCCACTTTTCCTTTGACCTCTTCATTCTGCCACCAGTACCTTTTGTGGACTAGAGAAACCATTCGAAACCCCTAACACCTCTCTCGCAGCTTCTCTAATACAATTTGTTGTCATGGTTCACATACAACTCGCGTCCAACTACTCCTCTAGGCCCCCATAGCCAACAATTCCTGCCACAACTCCTGAGCTTTGTCCTTAGTCAAGGCTCCCCACCTGATTCTAGGTAGACTAGACTCAACCCTCTTTTTCCTCTTCCGCTTGCTCTCAAAGTCCATAATCAATAGCCTATGTTGAGTCGTGAGATTCTCACTCGGGATGACCTTACCGTCTGAGTATAAACCTTTATCAAACTTTCTGAGAGGTAGATAATCAATTTGGGTCTTGGCCACTAGTAGGTGACCAAGTGCTCCTCCTTTTCGGAAAGCACGAGTTAACAATCACCAAATCGAAAGCGTTAGCATAATATATCAGCAAGTTCCTCCGTTTCCATCTCCAAAACCGAAGCCGCCATGCACCGTCATAACCGCCAGAAGATGTCCCAATGTGGCCATTAAAATCTCCTCCTATGATAAGTTTCTCGGTGTCCTAAATTCCCCGCACCAACCCATCTAAGTCCTTCCAGAAGCGCCTATTAAGCTCCTCGTTCAAACTCACATGTAAAGTGAACCCTCCCACAAATATCTTAATAGCTATCAACCTGTCATTCACCATCCTAATCTCTACCACTAGCTCTCTAAGTTGCCTATCAACTAAGATGCTTACTCCATTTCCCCCTACCCCTCCCTCCCCCAAACCACAACTTAAACCCGTCAGCTTCCCGAGCTTTCATTCCCACGAATCCTCCCGGACACAAGCTATATTGATCTTCCTTTTCCGGAGAATCTTCGCTAACTTTATAGACTTCCCTATCAATGTCCCTATGCTCCAGGACCCATCCTCTCAGCCTAGAGGTTCCCATACCCCCTTACCCCTACCCCAACCGAGGATATGACCTTACTTTATCATTGCTCACCACAACCACTATAGTTTAAGGGGTGTTAAATTCGCACGCAAAGAGCTACAATAGGAAAGTCCAATAACGGAGTAAGCATGCAAAATATCTAACTAAGATACCAGCAAGAATGAAGAACTATCAATTCAAATTAATGCAATATAAGAATCGGAAGTGCTACAATAGTAAAGCACAAGAGACAGAAATACCTAAAAAGGGACACAGTGAGAAGGGGGGAATCAAGCAATGCAATTTAATTCGGTTTTTGTAGATTCCGTGCAGAAAATTTGAAGAGAAAACAGATGTGGAAGCAAGAAGATCTGAAACACTTTGCAGATATAGTTTCTATTTTCAAATGTTTATAGGTAAGATAAAGTGAAATGGAACACGTCAACTTGCCACCGGTGAAGAAGATTATGAACACTGCTGATTATTGTTGCTCTGTTTTTTAAGCATTGGACATTTTCAGTGTCCTTTCCTTTAATATCTTTTGATGAGCTTAGATTTACATCTCTATTCCTACATAACTTTCTGCATATGTCGAAGATTAATCCATGCTCGCATATTCCAGGGATGAAAAGGTGGTCTCCCAAGCAGTGGAGCTGAACGAGAAGCTTGATAGAGTTCTCAAAAGACATGATGCACTTCTTTCTGCTTGGCCAACCTCCACATCAAATCCACATGATCATGGGCAATCAGATGAAGAAGAGGAGGCTGAACAGCTTTTCCGAAGGTATGCCTTCTTAGAATGTCAGACTTCACATGGGACAGTGAGAAATATACTGGTAGTTTCTTCTTGAATTTTGAATCATTGCTGTTGGTTACCTCTTAACAACCAGCCTTTTGTATTTGGATGAGACTATTGTTGCTTTGGTTTTTAATATTATGTTCAACTTTATAGAATAAGAAAAGGAAAAGCTCGGCTACTGCCTGAAGATGAGGACTGCCAAGTAGAACGTACTTTTGGATTGCTAGGATCTGCAGTTCCAGGGAATATGCTACATCGTCCCCTTATAAGGCCAGCGCCTACAGAACAGAAGCAAGAAAACAACACTGGAAGAGCAGCTGTAACAATACCTCCACCTCCTTCAAAGCATGCTGAGAGAGAACGATTCTTCCAAGAAAATAAGTCTGAGGGTTCTGCTCTTTCTGGCCACATGAGAGGCCTGTCCTTACATAGTCGCAACGCCAGCAGCTCTCGCAGTGGCAGCATTGATTTCAGTGAATAAGACTTTCTCAAACCACGTTATTTTCCCTTCTTTAATTGAAGTTTCTTTCACCTGTATCAAGCTTTTTCTGTTGAGTGCTATTGTAAGTCATGCCTGTGGATATTGTGGGGAGGGGGTTACTAGGTTATCATCATTTTTATATGCTAGCTTAATTTTCCATGGATAATCTGTTGGGGGCTACATATTATTTTTACAACAAACATTTGTCTGCAGCTTCCAGTTTTATACTTAAGTCAACCCAATGGCCATGGATTTTGTCAAATATGACGTTCATATGAAGATAAGTAATTTACTGTGAAGAGCATTTATTCTTGAGATCGAAGGAGCATTACTGTCTTTGCTGAGCTGTACCTTTTTATTTGGAGCTTTTTAGAGAGTTACAAGTTCAATCGACGTGCAGGGATCTTTTTGCCAAAAAGAAATACTCCATCCATTCACTTAGTTGTTATGTATACTGAGATTAGTTGTTCCCAGTCATTATAGAAAATTAGGAGATAATTAATTACAATCTTTTAGCTTTACCCTTAACATGAATTTTACTAGAATTAAGAACCACGTAAATAGAATTAAAAAAAAAAATAAGTGATAGATTAGTCAAATTATTCTTCTTATTAATACTTTCATTGCGGGTGTGTAGAACCTTATCGTGACGGGGAATAGGTTGATTGACGTAAAAGAGACTTTTTGGAGGTGAATTTTGCAGAATGTCCCCAAAATTTGCGGTATTTAAAAAATAACTTCGGACCCGCACAAACTCTTCAAGGGGTCTTTGCCGGATTAGATTGTTCATTGAAGTCGACCCAATTATCATACTTTTGCTTTTCAGGATTTTTTTACCAATCCGGTAGAGTTGATACTATTATTACTCTACCGATCTATCATTGAAGTCTGACGTATTTTCATACTTCTGCTTTTCAGGGATTTTTTCTACACGGTCGGTAGAGGTTATGCTATGTTTTGTCTACTTATTTGTTAAGTTATTCATCGAAGTTTAATGAATTGATTTTTTCTAGGTTGTTTTAATAAAGTGTTTTTCGAATTTGTAACTTTATTTTCGATTAAATCTACTCTAAATGATCTCAATTTGAAATAAAGCTTTCCAATACCAGTACGAACAATCCTCAATTGCCAATTTAGTTGAACAACACCAAATTAAAAGGACACACTTTATCTTTTTAAACACTTTCTAAGGTCCAACAATGGAGTTTTGAGATTTTTATAGTAAATTACCAAAATCTGTATCTGAATTAGAAGTGTAAGCAAAATATTATCAACATTCAAATGATTTTAACGATAAATCAATCATTAACTTTTATTTTTCACCATCAAACAAGAATTTTACGCTTTAAAAATTTAAAAAAAGCTATGGCGTTCAAGCAAGAAAAGGGACATTTTGCTAAGACCATAAAAATGAGGACATTCTGCCAACACCATCCCATTTGGAGGTCACGTCGTGCTAATTCTTCTATTACTTAATAAGATGAAATAAATGAGGTGGAGGGGGATTGGGATAATTCTCAAGTGATTTCACAAGCTGTAGACGAGAACTTTGCTAAGTTTTAGCTAAGCCATTGATATTCTTACTAATAAATGAAAAACAGGTATCGAGATTAAGCATATCTTGGGAGAAAGTACAAACATCCCAAGAAGGGTGTCAAATGAGCAGGTAAGTGATCACTAAAAAGTTACTTGGGCTAGATCAAAATTGCATAATGTCACAATTCAATTTGACATCTAGGCTGCGACATGGCACCAAACGGGCATTATTCGTCAACGAATTTGACAATAAAAGCTAAACTAGTTAATGAGGCCTAATAGATAATAAGTGCGGAAACATAATAGAGTTGTGAAGTCAAACATCCCATAAACCCAACCAAAAAAAAAAAAAAAAAAAGCCATGGAGCACTAGAATCTAACTGCTGGTTGAAACTGTAAAAGCTACTACTAACTACCATGGCGCATTAATGTCCTTTCACCCACGTGCCTTACCCATCTTCAGAGTGTTGGCTTCTTGTATAGCCCGCCTCGCTTGGTACATCAATCACCATTTTACTCTATGCAAACTCAATAATATAGAGCTACTAGTTGATAAATGACAAAGTTGTGCCCACGATTCCAATTTCTCACCTTAGGATATCGTGATGACATCGAATCTCTAAGATTAGATAAGTCTAACATTCATTAATAATTTAACAAAATTAACAACTAAGATAATAAGATAGTACGATAAAACTCATAATAACTCCAAAACAGAATATTTGTAACAAAACTTTCAAAACCGTTGGAACTAAGTCATAAGCTCTACAGAAATATACTGAAAATTCCTAGTACAACACTGTCTAAACAAAGAGCAAACAGATGTAGAAGTAAGGACAAAGGGTAACTCCGAGGCTTGCGAGCACCAAGCAAGTATACCTTGAAGTCTCCAAAATGTATGGTCAAATCATTGATGCCTAGTCTGAGCTCAATTGCCCGGATCTGCACAAAAATGGACAGAAGTATACTGTGAGTACACCACAATGGTACCTAGTAAGTATCAAGCCTAAACTCGGTAGAATAGTGACGAGGCCATGTCAAGACACTTACTAGGATAAGAGAAACTGAACAAGGTATATTATAGGCAAATAATGGAAGATGAGGAAATAAATGACTATAAAGCAGTTCAATAATGTAAGCTAACAATGGAATTTAAAGCAATAATGGCAATAAGAATGAACACATGATAAGAACATCAAGAAAACAACACGGACAAATACAAGTAAAGCAAATAAAGAGATAACAAAATTGTTCAACCAACAAGCGTCTTTAACATAGAATTTACAACAAGAATCACAACCGAGGTACCGCCTCGTTTCCACATTTTATAAATTCAAAATCACAACATTTCCTTATACCTACGCATGAGCTTTTACTTTTAGATATTTTGAAAATATTTTATTCGAAATAACTACACACACTTTAGCCCCATTACATCACCGTATGGCCTCAAGTAATTCCCTTACTAGCAACACACACATAAATCTCACCTTATGCCACCACATGCACATTAACCCCTATCCCTATATCGCCGCATGCACATCAATATCACAACACAATAACAACTCACACTGCAAGTACCCATACGCCACAACTTGCCAAAATAAAAAATACAAAAGTTACCATCACATATAGCCCAAGGCTCAACCACGATGTGAACAAGAATCTCAATAATAATAAAATGAATGAGAATTACTCAACAAGGAAATATATCTCAATAATCAACAATTACAAATAAGAATAACTCGTAACAACAAGAGAGACAACAAAGACAATTAAGGCCTATAAGAGCATGTTTAACAATAAGGGATAGATCATGTGATAACAACATCAAGTTAAATATGTAAGAGAAATCTAACAATGGAAGATCTAACATGATATTTCAATTCCTAATTAAATGCATGAAAGAGTCTAATAATCTAAACCGGTCAAAATATCACATATAAGCCCGTGTACACACTCGTCACCTCGTGTACACGTCTTTTAGATAATCCAAATAACACAAATCAACCCAAGTCCTAAGGGGTAGTTTCCCTCACACAAAGTTAGACAAGACAATTGACTCAAAAAAACTAATCAATCCACTAGTAAGACTTTCCCGCAAAAATTCAACTTTGGATGGCTCGAATCTAGCCAAAATAACTTAATACCATAAATATTTTCCATATGAAGCAATTCTGGATAATAAAATTACAATCTTTAAAGAAAATCAAAAAGTCAACTCAAAAAGTCAATCCCGGGTCCGCACCTCAGAACCCGACTAAACTTACAAAATCCGAACATCCATTCCCATATGAGTCCAACCATACCACAATTATTCAATTCCGACCTCAAATTGACCTTTAAATCCTTAATTTATAATTTAGGAAGGTTTTTCACAAAATCCCCCAATTTCTCCAACTCAAATCACTAATTAAATGATAAAAATAATGATGGAATAATGAATATTACATAAATTCGAGTAAAAAATAATTATCCCGACCCAATCCTAGAAAATCCCCTCCAAAATCGTCCAAAACCGAGCTCTCTAACTCAAAATGTGAAAAATGGAATAAACCCTTGATTCACTCCTATTTCTACCAAGTTATTCCGCACCCGCCGACCAACAACCGCTTTTGCGGCTTTACATTTGCCAAAAATCATCGCAGATGTGGATTCTCATTAAACCCAGGAGAATTGCTTCTGCGGAACAATATGCGCACCTGCGCATCCGCTTCTGTGGAGAAACAACTGCACCTGCGGTCCCTCACCAAATTCCAAATTCCGCATCTACGGAGCCCTGCCTGCTTCTGTGGTTGCGCATCTGTGAATCTATATCTGCACTTGCGGAGCCAATCCACCAAGCCCAAAATCGCTTCTGCGGCCAAGTAACCGCTTCTGCGGCGCAACTAATGCACCAGACTTTAGCATTTCCTTCTAAGTGCTCAAAGTTCCGAACTCAATACGAATCACACCCGGGGCCTCCGGGACCCCGTTCGAATATACCATCATGTCCTAAAACACAACACGAACCTACCTGATACCTTAAATCACATTAAGAAATACTAAATCTACGAATCACACCCCAATTCAAGCATATTTAATAAATTAAGATTCAACTTCTAAAACTAATGCCGAATCATATCAAACCAACTCTAAATGAGCTCAATTTTTGCATGCAAGTCCCAAATGACACAACAGACATATACCAACTCCCGAAATTACAATCCAAGGTCGATATCAATAAATTCAATCCTCGGTTAGACCTTTCAACCTTCCAAAACTTCAATTTTTCAACTTTTGCCAAAAAATACCAAATAAACCTACGAACCTCCAAATCAACATACGGAACCTCTAAATCAACATCGGGAGATGCAACGAAGTCCAAAATTACCATATGAAGCTATTGGAACCATCAACACTCTATTTCGGAGTCGCCTACACAAAAGTCAAACTTCGGTCAACTCTTTCAACTTAAACTTCCAACTTTGGGACTAAGTGTCCCAATTCACTCCGAAACTCTCCCGAAACCAAACCAACCATCCCAAAAAGTCGCCTAACTATAATTGAACATAAAAGAGGTAATAAATAGGGGAACGGGGCTAAAATACTCAAAATGACATGCCGGATCATTACAAACTGCATGAGAAGTTAACTAATTGATAAAGTATGTAAAACAACTCAACAAAATCACAATATCTTGTAAAACTACTAGAGGTATTTGTAACGACCCGGTCGGTTGTTTTGAGAGTTAGTGCCCCGATCCCCTAATAATCTCTTCTCCCATATCTATTTATGTTATTGGATTTTGTCGGAGCGTTGAGTGATGAAATCCGGGGTGATTTTGGACACATAGTCCATAAATGTGGAATTTAGCTTTAGAAATCTGGCCGTAGCTAGAGCTATGTGAAGATGGATCCGGAATGGAATTCCGTCAACTCCGTTAGCTCCGTTGGGTGATTTTAGGGTTAGGAATGTGTTCGGAATGTGTTTTCGAGGTCGGTTGTGGATTTAGGTTTGAATTGGCGAAAGTTAGAATTTCGGCGATTTCGGCCGATAGGTAAAATTTTGATATCTGACTTGGAATGGAATTCCGAAAGCAAAAGCAGGTCCGTAGTGTCATTTATGACCTGTGTCAAAAATTTGAGGTCATTCGGATGAGTTTAGACGTGTTTCGGCATCAGATGTGAATTCTAGAAATTTCGTAAGTTCTTAGGCTTGAATCTATGCATATTTGATGATTTGATGTCAGGAGACGTGTTTTTAAGGCTCGACTAAGTTTGAATGAAGTATTAGAGTTGGTTGGTAGGTTTGGTTGAGGCCCCGGGGGCCTCGGGCGTATTTCGGATGCTCAGACAGACTTCTTTCACCTTAAAACTTCTGATGTTTATGGTTTTCTTGAGCATAAGATAATCCTTCAGTGCGATCGCGTGTTTTGGGCCGCGATCGCGGAGAGTAAGTTTGGGCCCAGCTGATTTTGTTCACTGCGATCGTAATAAGAGGAACGCGATCGCATAAGGGCTATTGCGCCGGGCAGGGGAGCTTCACTCTGTGCGTTCGCGTGGGCCTTAGCTGCGAACGCATAGGGTCCAGTCCAGGAAAGCTCCGCGAACATAGCTGGATGTTTGCGACCGCACTGTGTTCCAGCTTTAGTTTGGTGTGGCTTAGCCTATGCGATCACATCTCTAGGAGCGCGGCCGCACATTACAATTTAGGTCTGGGCAGAACATTAAAACCCCAATTCGAGGGTTTAAGCCTATTTTCACCATTTTCGAATTTGAGAGCTCGGGAGATGCAATTTTTGGAGACTTTTGCACCTGGGTAACTTGGGTAAGTGATTTCTATCCATATTAGATCAATTTCCATGATTTTAATCTTAAATCCAACCTTTAATTTCGAAAAGTTTGGGTAGAAAATGGAAAAAATGGGATGAACTTCATAGATCAAATTATTGAGTTTTGCTTGGGTGTTTGACCTCCGATTTGAGAGATTCTTATATGGTTAGACTTATGAGTGAATGAGTGTCCGGAAAATGTAATTTTTACCCGATTTCGAGACGTGGATCCGGGGGACTTTTTGGCCGAATTTCTTAATTTCGCGTATTAGCTTAGAAATAATTAGCTATTTTGTTTTCTTGAAATGATATTTACACTATGCAATCGAATTGACTAGATTTGGGCCACTCGGAGTTGGATACTCGTGGCAAGAGCGTAGTATTGAGTTGATTAGCGCAGTCAAGGTAAGTGGCTTGCCTAATTCTGTGTTGGGGACTTCCCCTTAGGCATTTTTATACTGATTTTGTTACGTGGACGCCGTGTACGTGAGGTGACGAGTGCGTACACGGGTCATTGTTGCAAAAATCTTATTTTTACTTCCATGAAATCACTCATTTTCATTCATATATTACTGTTTCCTGTCTTAACTGAGTAGTTAGCTTAAGAGTAAGCATGCCTACCTGTCCTTACTTGATTTCCTCTTATTTGCAACTAGTCGCACCATGCTTAGGTAGATTTACTCTATTCTTGCCTGTTGTTTTCCTGGACTATTTAATTAAGCCGTATCCGACATACTTCTGCTTTGCATATTTAAATTGGGACTACGGACCGAGATCCGAGAGCTTTTCCTCTGTACTGCATTTCATATTTAAATTGGGACTACATACCGAGATCTGAGAGCTTTCCCCCTGTACTAAAATGCATATTTAAATTGGGACTACGGACAGAGATCCGAGAGCTTTCCCCCTATACTGCATAGCATATTTAAATTGGGACTACGAACTGAGATCCGGGAGCTTTCCCCTTGTACTGCATTGCACATTACTGTTGAGATATATGTTGGGCTGAGCCGAGGGCTCTCTGTTTGTTATAAATTCTCCCAGTTTCCATTAATCCTGTTTATCATTGCTCATCTATCTTTCACTGTTTTATATTTATATTGACTTGTTTTAAAAAATCAGTAGAGCCTCAACCTGACCTCGTCACTACTTGACTGGGGTTAGGCTTGGCACTTACGGAGTACCGAATGTGGAGTACCCACGCCCTTTCCTGCGCATGTTTTCCCTACGTGCAGATACAGGTACCAACATCCAGTATCGTGGCTAGGAGTTGTTCTAGCAGCTGCTAGGAGACCGCGAGGTAATTCTGCCGCGTCCGCAGAATCCCACGAGTCCCCTTATACTCTAGTATAGGCATAGAAGACTTATGTATTTTCCACTATTTCATTGTATAGAGCTACATTTAGTACAGAGCGTGTGACTATCGTGACATTCCGGGTTTTAGGAAGTGAAAGTGTACATGCTGAGCAATTATGTTATATCTTCTTGAGTTCTATTCTGTCTTTATTTTATTGATTCTATTATGTTCCGCAAATTTTAGGCTTACCTACTCGTAGAGATTAGGTGCCGTCATGATACCTTTCGGAGAGCAAAACGGGTCGTGACAAGTTAGTATCAGAGCGTCTAGGTTCATAGGAGTCACAAGTCACAAGTCGGTTTATTAGAGTCTCGCAGATGGTGCGGAGACATCCGTGTCTATCTTCGAGAGGCTATGTAACTTTTAAGAACAATCAAATTATTTGGAATTCCTTATCGTGCTAGTTACTCTCATAAAATTCTTAAACTCTATTCTATTCTTTCTTGCAGATGGTTCGTACCCGTACCGGACGTACTGATGACCAGGCACCCGAGCCCCCAGCCAAAGCCACCAGAGGTAGGGGCCGAGCAGAGGACGAGCACGCGGTTCAGCCCGAGCACCGGCTAGAGCAGAGGTAAAGGAGCCCCCATCAGCTACAGTTGGAGGGGCACAGGAGGTCCCTACTGTTACTCCAGACCTCCAGGAGACATTGGCTCAGTTCTTGAGTGCCTTCCTCAGGCGGGTCTACTCCCGATAGCTCCAGCTACATCCCAGGCCGGGGGAGGGACACAGACTCCCGAAGCACGTACTCCTGAGCAGAGGGTTCATATTGGGCAGGTTCTAGAGTATATTCCTATGCCCCCAGCAGCTCCAGCCCAAAATGAGACTAGGATAGCTGTTATGAGGCAGAGCAGCTCTGACTTGAGAGGTACAAGAAGTACCACCCAACTGAGTTCAGCGGACTAGCTTCGGATGACGCCCTGGGTTTTCTTGAGTGGTGTCATCACATTCTCCGCACTATGGATATTGTGGAAACGAGTGGGGTTTCTTTCACTGCTTTCCAGTTGAGGGGAGCAGCTTATCAGTGGTGGCGTGCTTTTGAGCTTAGTATACCGAACGAGGCAACTTCACTTACTTGGGCTCAGTTCTCCGAGATGTTCTTACTTGAGTTTGTCCCTCAGAGCTTCAGGGATGCTTGGCATGCGGAGTTTGAGCAGCTATGCCAGGGTGCCATGACTGTGTCAGAGTATGCAGTCCGTTTCAGCGATTTGGCTCGCCATGCACCAGCTTTGGTTGTCACTGTCAGAGAGAGGGTTCGACGCTTTATTGAGGGACTCCACCCCAGTATTCAGACCAGCATGGCCAGAGAGCTGGAGACCGATATTACTTACCAGTAGGCTGTGAGTATTGCCCGGAGGATTGAGACTATGTTAGCCCGGGACAGGGAGGAGAGAGAGGCCAAGAGGCCTCGAGAGACTGGTCATTTTTCAGGAGCCCGTGCACTAGCCGCACGCTATGGTAGGGGTTTTGTGAGTCGCCCCGTTCATTCAGATCTCCCAGCAGCCAGTGGTTCCAGCTCCTCCTAGACCTCAGGAGCCTTATTATGCACCACCAGTATCTCAGGCGCCTCCTGCTCGAGGTGCTATCACTGGCCAGTCAAGCAGGACAAATCAGAGTCAGCAGCGGCCGCCACATCCTCCGAAGGGTTGCTTTGAGTGTTGTGACCCTCGTCAAATGATCAGAGATTGCCCCAAATCGAGGAGGGGTGCACCACCTCAGACTTATCAGGGTGCACCACCTCAATATTATCAGGCTCCACGTCTTCCACCAGGTCCTCCAACTATTCTTCCAGCCCCAGCTGCTACCCCACCACCTCAAGCAGCTCGAGGTGGAGGTCGGGGAGGTCGAGGTCGCCCTAGAGAGGGAGGCCAGACCAGGTACTATGCTCTTCCGGCATGATCCGAGGCCATTGCTTCAGATTCGGTCATCACAGGTATTGTTCCCGTTTCTCATAGGGATGCATCAGTATTATTTGACCCAGGTTCTACATATTCATATGTGTCTTCTTATATTGCTTCACATCTGGGGATATCTCAGGATTCTTTGAGTTCCCCTGTTTATGTTTCTACTCCAGTGGGAGATTCTCTTGTTGTTGACCGTGTATATCGGTCATGTTTGATTGATATTAGTGGTTTTGAGACCAGGGCTGATTTACTACTACTCAGTATGGTAGATTTCGATGTTATATTGGGTATGGACTGTGTAATGACCCGGCCAGTCATTCCGTGAGATTTACCCCGTTTCCCCCATTTCTACATTTGTCATATATTGCTTAGCCTATTTATGTTGTGTTCGGTCAGTTGGTTTGGGTCCGGAGTGGTCATGGTGAGAATTAAGCATTTAGTCCTCTAAAATAGCTTAATAGTTGAGGAAGTCAACTGAGAGTTGACTTATTGGTGAACGACCTTGGAATGCGGATTTTATGGCTCGTATAGCTTTTTTAGGTGATTTGGGACTTAGGAGTGTATTCAAAATGAGGTTTTGATATCCGGTGTAGAGTTAGGCTTGAATTGGCGAAAGTTAGTTTTTGGCAATTTCCGGTCGGCAGTGGAAAATAGGCTATCGGGGTCGGAATGGAATTCCGGAAGTTAGAACAGGTCCGTAATGTCATTTTGGGTATGTGTGAAAAATTTCAGGTCAATCGGAGGTGTTTTGGTTGGTTTCGGCGTAGTTGGCGAAATTTGGAAGTTTCAAAGTTCATAGGCTTGAATTTGATGTAAT
>ML433190.1:257600-284609 GCA_005239525.1 Nicotiana knightiana
TTCGTTAGGTGATTTGGAACCTAGGAGTGTGTTCAGAATGTGGTTTTGATATCCGGTGTAGAGTTAGGCTTGAATTGGCGAAAGTTAGTTTTTGGCAATTTCCGGTCGGCAGTGGAAAATAGGCTATCGGGGTCGGAATGGGATTCCGGAAGTTGGAACAGGTCCGTAATGTCATTTTGGGTATGTGTGAAAAATTTCAGGTCAATCGGAGGTGTTTTGGTTGGTTTCGGCGTAGTTGGCGAAATTTGGAAGTTTCAAAGTTCATAGGCTTGAATTTGATGTAATATTGGTGTTTTCATGTTGTTTTTGGTGTTTCGAAGGCTCGACTAAGTTGGAATAATGCTATGGGGTGTGTTGGTATGTCTGGTTGGGGCCCCGAGGGGCTCGGGATTGATTTCGGATGGTTGGCAGAGTTTTGAACTTGGAAAATATGTAGCAAATGGCTGCTGGTGTAAGTTTCTGGTGTTGGCTGCACCTGCGGATGGGTAGCCGCAGGTGCGACATCGCAGGTGTGAAAGTCCATGCGCAGGTGCGAAAGGAGGCTAGGCAGGGGGAAATCCGCAGGTGCAAAGAGTTGGCCGCACCTGCGAAGCCGCAGGTGCGGAGAAGTGGCCGTAGGTGCAAAAATTGGTCCGTTAGTGGGATTGCGCAGGTGCACACCTGGGACCGCAGGTGCGGAATTGTTGGGCAGAACAGTACAAAAGAGGCCTCCGCAAAATTTTATTCATTTCACCATTGTTGCATGCAGTTGGAGCTCTTTTGAAGGCAAATTGTAGAAAGAATTCGTGTATCTTCAGTGGAGGTAGGTTCCCGGGTTATTAAAATCATTTCTATGCTATTTTGTTCGAATTAGGCTTGTAAATTGAAGGATTAAAGTAGGAAAAGGTTGGAGGATTGGAAAATTCTTTTGGCAATTTGGGTAGGCAATTTTGGTCAGATTGTGGTGTTTTCGGTATGTACAGAACCGTGGGAGGACGAGGTTTCTAGTGATGTGAAATTTATCGAGTTCCGAGGCATGGGTCCGGGGCTCGGGTTTGGCAGAATTTCGAGATTCTTGTATAATTTGATAGTTTTCGATTGGGTTGTGTTCCTTTAGTATATATATATATATATATGATGTTAAACTGGGTTTGGCTAGATTAGTAGCAATCGGGAGCCAATTTGAGGGGCAAGAGAATACCAGACTAGTGTTGTGGCCCGGTAGAGGTAAGTAATGGTTATAAATCTTGTCCTGAGGGTAAGAAACCCCGGACTTCATATTTCTCACTGATTTTAGAATGGCGCACATGTCGGATGACGAGTACGTGGCGCGCACTGATTTTTGGATTGGACTTGGTCCTCTCCGCGGCAACTATTGAGTTGCATATCTTACTCAAAACCTTATGTTAAATTATTTTCTAAAGATTTGTTGAAATATTTGGGCTATAAGCCGTGTTTGGGGTCTCGTGCCGATCTGTTTAGACCCCTTGGGGGCTTTTTACTACTGTCTTCCTCACTATTTATTGATGATTTCACTTAGTTGCATTATGCTTACTGTTTTCGAAACTCAGCCTGATTTACACTACTCTGAAATTTAAAAATGATGTTTTGGGTCGAGTACCCTGTTTTACTGATTCGCCCGAGGGGCTTTTGAGAGGTTCTGCTGAGTGAGGCCGAGGGTTTAATTATGAGGTTATGATACGTCACGAGGTGGCTTAATATTAGCGCTTGGGCTGAAGGAGATCCTCCGGAGTCTACACACACCCCCAGTGAGTGCACCGAGTGCCGAGTGACGAGTGATTGGGAGGCATGAGTGACTGTGAGGTATGCCCGAGGGGCTGATATTGAGTGATGGTGAGGTATGCCCGAGGGGCTGATTATGAGTGACTGTGAGGCATGCCCGAGGGGCTGATTACGATACATGTTTTTTCCCGAGGGGCTACTTATGATTTTACTACTTTCACTCTGAACTTATGAAACATGTTTTGACCGAGGGGCCTCTTTATGATTCATTTCATTTTCATACTAATCTTTCGGTTTGAAGTTTTTTAAAAATATACATTGCTCAAAGGATTTTTCTGAAGTTGGTTTTAAGGTATGATGATTTCATATATCTATGTTTATACTGTTGGAAAGAAAGGCTGTACATATTGTGAATTGATGACATTGATTTTTACGTGATTCCTTGCCACTTAGACTTGATTTATTTTCATTACTACTGAGTTGGCGTACTCACATTACTCCCTGAACCCCTGGTGTGCAGATTCAGGTGCGGATACCGAGCATTAGCTATCTATTCCGTACGGAGCCGGAGTGCGGGATATAGAGGTAGCTATTCAGTGTCCGCAACATCTCTATTTTCCCTTCTTGTTGTATCTAGCTATTTATTTGAAGGTTTTGTATTATAATAGTACACTTTTGGCTTATCTCTCTTAGATGCTCATGACATGTTGGCTCCGGGTTTTGGGGTTGGTTGCACTATTTATTGGCCTAATGTATTTAGTAAACTCTGTATATTTTATGAAATGCTTGAATTGGTTGGGAATTTGAAAGAAACTGTAAACATGGGATTATTGGCTAGCCTAGTTCCACGATAGGCGCCATCACGACCGATTTAGGATTTGAGGTCGTGACAGACTGGCTGTCTCCCTACTATGCTATTCTTTATTGTCACACCAAGACCGTGATGTTGGCTATTCCAGGATTACTGAGGTTAGGGTGGAGATGTTCCTTAGAGTATACTCCCCGCCGAGTCATTTCTTTTCTTAAGGCTCAGCGGATGGTCGAAAAGGGGTGTGATGCATATTTGTCTTATGTGAGAGATGTTAGTGCTGATACCCCTACAATTGAGTCAGTTCCAGTTGTCAGGGATTATTCTGATGTATTTCCAGCTGATCTTCCGAGTATGCCGCCCGATAGAGACATTGATTTCGGCATTGACTTGTTGCCAGGCACTCAGCCCATTTCCATTCCTCCCTATCGCATGGATCCTCCTGAGTTGAAGGAGCAGTTGCAAAAGTTGCTTGAGAAGGGGTTCATCAGGCCCATTGTATCACCTTGGGGTGCTCTAGTGTTATTTGTGAAGAAAAATGATGGCTCGATGCGTATGTGTATTGACTACCGGCAGCTAAATAAGGCGACAGTGAAGAACAAGTACCCATTGCCTCGCATTGATGATTTATTTTACCAGTTACAGGGTGCTAGGGTGTTCTCCAAGATTGATCTATGTTCAGGTTATCATCAGTTGAAGATTCGGAAACCGGATATCCCGAAGACTGCCTTCAGGACCAGATCTGGCCACTATGAGTTCCTTGTTATGTCATTTGGGCTGACCAATGCCCCAATAGCCTTCATGCATCTGATGCACAACATATTTCGGCCTTATCTTGATACTTTCGTTATTATGTTCATTGATGATATTTTGGTATATTCTCGGTCCCAGGAGGACCATGAGCAGCACTTGAGGACCGTGCTTCAGACATTGAGAGAGAAGAAGTTGTACGCCAAGTTTTCTAAGTGTGAATTTTGGCTTGATTCTATGGCATTCAATGGCCATGTGGTGTCTTCAGATGGGATCAAGGTAGATCCGAAGAGGGTGGAGGCGGTGCAGAGTTGGCCCAGACCGTCCTCAGCTACTGAGATTCGCAGTTTACTCGGTTTGGCTGGGTCGCCGTTTTGTGGAGGGATTTTCATCCATTTCAGCGCCTATGATCAGACTGACCCAGAAGGGTGCACCTTTTATATGGACTGAGTAGTGTGAGGAGAGCTTCCAGAAGCTCAAGACAGCCCTGACTACAGCTCCTGTGTTGGTTTTGCCTACCGATTCCAGGTCTTATACAGTCTATTGTGATTCATCGAGGATTGGCCTGGGAGCGGTGTTGATGCAGGACGGTAGGGTGATTGCCTACGCGCCCAGACAGTTGAAGGTTCATGAGAAAAACTACCCTGTTCATGATCTTGAGTTGGCAGCGATTATTCACGCCCTGAAGATATGGCATCATTATTTATATGGTGTTCCCTGTGAGATATTCACGGATCATCGGAGTTTGCAGCACATATTCAGGCAGAAGGATCTAAATTTGCGCCAGCATAGGTTGTTGGAGTTGCTAAAGGACTATGACATCACTATATTATACCACCCGGGGAAGGCCAATGTGGTGGCCGACGCCTTGAGTCGCCGGACGGAGAGTTTGGGGAGTTTGGCATACCTTAATGCAGGTGAGAGGCCTCTAGCCTTAGATGTTCAGTCCTTAGCCAGCCAGTTCGTGATATTGGATCTTTCTGAACCTTGCCGGGTATTATCTTGTGTGGTTGCTCGATCTTCCCTTTATGACCGTATCATAGAGCGCCAGTATGATGATCCCCACCTTTTGGTTCTTCAGGATAGAGTCCGGCGGGGTGATTCCAGGGATGTGACTATAGAAGACGATGGTGTGATGAGGATGCAGGGTCGGATCTGTGTGCCCAATGTGGATGGGCTTTGGGAGTTAATTCTTGAGGAGGACCATAGTTCGCGGTATTCCATCCATCCGGGTACTGCGAAGATGTACCAGGATCTGAGACAACACTATTGGTAGCGAAGGATGAAGAAGGATATAGTGGAGTTTGTAGCCAAGTGTCTCAACTGTCATCAAGTCAAATGTGAGCATCAGAGACCGGGAGGGTTACTTCAGCAGATTGAGCTTCCAGAGTGGAAGTGGGAGCGGATCACCATGGACTTTGTGGTTGGACTTCCTCGGACTTTGAGGAAGCATGATGCTATTTGGGTGATTGTGGATCGGCTGACCAAATCAGCTCATTTCATTCCAGTGCTGACTACATATTCATCAGAGAGGTTGGCTGGGATTTATATCAGAGAGATTGTTCGCCTCCACGGTATTCTAGTATCTATCATTTCAGACAGAGGTACACAGTTCACTTCACGGTTCTGGAGAGCCGTTCAGCAGGAGTTAGGCACCAGGGTAGAGTTGAGCATAACTTTTCACCCTCAGATGGACGGGCAGTCCGAGCACACGATTCAGATTCTTGAGGATATGCCCCGTGCCTGTGTGATAGATTTTGGAGGGTCATGGGATCGATACTTGCCTCTTGCAGAGTTTTCTTATAACAACAGCTACCAGTCCAGCATTCAGATGGCGCCGTATGAGGCTTTGTATGGTAGGCGGTGCAGGTCTCCCGTGGGATGGTTTGAGCCGGGCGAGGCCCGATTGTTGGGTACGGACTTGGTTCAGGATGCCCTGGACAAAGTGAAGGTGATTCAAGAGAGACTTTGCACAACTCAGTCCAGGCAGAAGAGCTATGCGGATTGGAAGGTTCGTGACTTGACATTTATGGCTGGTGATCGGGTTTTGCTTCGGGTATCGCCTATGAAGGGTGTCATGAGGTTTGGGAAGAAAGGCAAGTTGAGTCCGAGATTTATTGGCCCTTTTGAGGTGTTGCGACGTGTTGGGGAGGTTGCTTATGAGCTAGCCCTGCCCTACAGCCTAGCAGGGGTTCATCTGGTGTTCCACATCTCCATGCTCCGGAAGTATCACAGTGACCCGACTCATGTTTTGGATTTCAGTTCAGTCCAATTGGACAAGGATCTGTCATATGTTGAGGAGCCAATAATTATACTTGATAGGCAGGTCAGGAAGATCAGGTCAAAGGATATTACATCAGTAAAGGTTCAGTGGAGGGGTCAGCCAGTCGAGGAGGCAACTTGGGAGACCGAGCAGGATATGCGGAGTCAGTACCCTCATCTTTTCACAGCTTCAGGTATATTTCTATGCTCGTTCGAGGACGAATAATTTTCTTCAGAGGGGGAGGATGTAACGACCCGGTCGGTCATTTTTAGAGTTAGCACCTCGATCCCCTAATAACCGCTTCTCCCATGTCTATTTATCTTATTGGAACTTGTCGGAGCGTTGAGTGATGAAATCCGGGGTGATTTTGGACACATAGTCCATAAATGTGGAATTTAGCTTTAGAAATATGGCTGTAGCTAGATCTGTGTGAAGACGGATCCGGAATGGAATTCCGTTGACTCCGTTGGGTGATTTCTGGGTTAGGAGAGTGTTTGGAATGTGTTTTCGAGGTCGGTTGTGGATTTCGGCTTGAATTGGCGAAAGTTAAAATTTCGGCAATTTTGACCGATAGGTGAAATTTTCACATCAGACTCGGAATAGAATTCCAAAAGTGACAACATGTCCGTAATGTCATTTATGACCTGTGTGCAAAATTTGAGGTCATTCGGATAAGTTTAGACGTGTTTCGGCATCAGATGTCAATTCTAGAAATTTCATAAGTTCTTAGGCTTGAATCTATGCATATTTGATGATTTTGATGTCAGGAGACGTGTTTTTAAGGCTCGACCAAGTTTGAATGAAGTATTAGAGTTGGTTGGTAGGTTTGGTTGAGGCCCCGGGGGCCTCAGGCGTATTTCAGGTGCTCAAACAGACTTCTTTCACCTTAAAACTTCTGTTGTTTCTGGTTTTCTTGAGCATCAGATAATCCTTCAGTGCGATCACGTGTTTTGGGCCACGATCGTGGAGAGTAAGTTTGGGCCCATCTGATTTTGTTCAGTGCGAACACAATAAGAGGAACGCGACCGCATAAGGGCTATTGGGCCGGGCAGGGGAGCTTCACTCTGTGTGTTTGCGTGGGCCTTAGCTGCGAACGCATAGGGTCCAGTCCAGGAAAGCTCCGCGAACGCAGCTGGATGTTTGAGACCACACTGTGTTCCAGCTTTAGGAGGGTGTGGCTTATCCTAAGAGATCGCATCTCTAGGAGCGCGACCGCACCTCACAATTTAGGCCCGGGCAGAACATTAAAACCCCAATTCGAGGGTTTAAGCCTATTTTCACCATTTTCGAATTTGAGAGCTTGAGAGAGACGATTTTTGGAGACTTTTGCACTTTGGTAACTTGGGTAAGTGATTCTATCCATATTAGATCAATTTTCATGATTTCAATCTTAAATCAAACCTTTAATTTCGAAAAGTTTGGGTAGAAAATGGGAAAAATGGGAAAAATGGGATGAACTTCATAAATCGAATTATTGAGTTTTGCTTGGGTGTTTGACCTCCGATTTGAGAGATTCTTATATGGTTAGACTCATGAGTGAATGAGTGCCCGGAAAATGTAATTTTTACCCGATTTCGAGACGTGGTCTCGGGGGACTTTTTGGGAGAATTTCCTAATTTCGCGTATTAGCTTAGAAATAATTAGCTATTTTGTTTTCTTGAAATGATATTTACACTATGCAATCGAATTGACTAGATTTGGGCCACCCGGAGTTGGATACTCGTGGCAAGAGCGTGGTTTTGAGTTGATTAACGCAGTCAAGGTAAGTGGCTTGCGTAATTCTGTATTGGGGACTCCCCCTTAGGTATTTTTATACTGATTTTGTTATGTGGATGCCGTGTACGTGTGATGAGTGCGTACACGGGTCATTGTTACAAAAATCCTATTTTTACTTCCATGAAATCACTCATTTTCATTCATATATTACTTTTTCCTGTCTTAACTGAGTAGTTAGCTTAAGAGTAAGCATGCCTACCTGTCCTTACTTGATTTCCTCTTATTTGCTACTAGTCTCACCATGCTTAGTTAGCTTTACTCTATTCTTGCCTGTTGTTTTCCTGGACTGTTTAGTTAAGCTGTATCCGACATACTTCTGCTTTGCATATTTAAATTGGGACTACGGACCGAGATCCGGGAGCTTTCCCCCTGTACTGCATTTCATATTTAAATTAGGACTATGGACAGATATCCGGGAGCTTTCCCCCTGTACTGTATAACATATTTAAATTGGGACTACGAATTGAGATCCAGGAGCTTTCCCCTTGTACTGCATTGCACATTTACTTTTGAGATATATGATGTGCTGAGCCGAGGGCTCTCTGTTTGTTATAAAATCTCCCAGTTTCCATTAATCCTGTTTATCATTGCTCATCTATGTTTCACTGTTTTATATTTATATTGACTTGTTTTAAGAATTCAGTAGAGCCTCAACCTGACCTCGTCACTACTTGACTGGGGTTAGGCTTGGCACTTACGGAGTACCGAATGTGGAGTACTCACGCCCTTTCCTGCGTATGTTTTCCCCATGTGCATATCCAGGTACCAACACCCAATATCATGGCTAGGAGTCGTTCTAGCAGCTGCCAGGAGACCTCGAGGTAATTCTGCCGCGTCCGCAGAATCCCACGAGTCTCCTTCTACTCTAGTATAGGCATAGAGGACTTATGTATTTTCCAATATTTCATTGTATAGAGCTACATTTAGTACATAGCTTGTGATTATCGTGACATTCCGGGTTTTGGGAAGTGAAAGTGTAAATGCTGAGCAGTTATGTTATATCTTCTTGAGTTCTTTTCTGTCTTTATTTTATTGATTCTATTATTTTTCGCAAATTTTAGGCTTACCTAGTCGTAGAGACTAGATGCCGTCACAAGACTTTTCGGAGGGCAAAACGGGTTGTGAAAATATTAATTTGTATAAATACATATACTACGACCCTTGAGATCTGTGCTGGATATATTAAGAACTAACTAATATAGCTCATGCTTTCCCCGCACATAAACTAGATAGTTTTAATCCATACAAACAACATATATAATATGGCTTTGATGAAAAGCAACTATTCTAAGAGTTAAAATCTCACTTGCCTTTCAAACAACAAACTTTTACTTTATTTGAATGCTCAAAATGTCCAAATGATCTTCAATAGCCACAATTTATTCAAAATAGTGAATAACGAATCCAAATTATTCTAGGAGAACTTTTCTCGTAATTTTAGGACAGTCTGAAGTCAAAGTCACTCTCGGTCAACTCCAAAGTCAATGCTTAGGTCAAAGAATCAAAATTCGAAACAACTTTTATGGGCGTGTTACCCATTGGCTAAGGAGTTCAAATCTATAATTAAAATTCAATTTCAATATCATTTGGTTGGTCAAAAGTCCAACCTACCATTTTTTAGGTCTGGTATAAAATATTCAATTTTAGCCTTTGAATATCATATATTATTGGTTTAAATTATATCAAAATCAAGCATGATCTCAAGACTAGTATAGAAAAATCATACACTAAACTACATATCAAAACTCTAACTTTTCTCCTTAAATAAAGCTCAAATCCCCGAAATGTGCCAAAAATGGCTGTTGTATGAACTAATATGTATAGGCTGTAGAAGTACTCTTCGAGACCTGTAGCAGCCGAACTTGACCTTTGCAGCCTCGATCAATAGCTGAAAGTCTCATAGAAGCTCTGGCCAAAAATTGGCCGAGCTAACATTTCTCTACGCGATTGCAACACCCTCTATGATGATGCATGTCCATCTAACTCTTCACGTTCGCAATATCCGCCGAACAATTCCATTTAAGGAATCTAGCATCAAAAATATTCTACAACATACAATATTCATCCAATGGTTCTAAAGAAAAATTGAGCCCCTCAAGTCCTAAACCAACTGTACCCATAGGTCCCAAAATGTCATATGAACCTGTGAACCAACATGGATCGATTTTAGGTTAAAACTAAACCAAACTAATTTAATTCATCAAACCAAATATAATAAAAAGATATTGATTTGGTTTGAATTGATTTAGTTTTTCATTTCTTGACCTGAACAATTCATAATATCATGAAATCACAGAAATTAATCAAGAACAATAGATAAAACAACAAGGTATACAAATCAGAGATAGGATAAGCATGCTTATCAAAATAAGATAACCAAAGCAAAATTTAGTTTTGATATTCGTATATAGATATGACATGCATCAGGTAGCACCTATTTAAATGCTTGTAAGTGAGTCTAGGATGATCATGCAATCTCAAGAATCATTCATAATCAATATCAGCATATCCCATGTTCTCCAACATAATCCAACACGTCCCACACGCTCCAACACAATACGCAAATCACATGCGCTCACATGGCCCCATGTAACATGGGTAATCGCCTGATTCTGGAGGGATGTATCCATATCGAAGCGCCACACGAAAATGCATCGTGCCATAACATATCAATATCATAATAATTGTACGACAATAGTTATCATAATGTCCAAATGTGCCAAAATCATATCAATCTGTATTAAGATCTCCACCCCAAGGATATATGTATTATCACACCCCTTTTTTATTCCTCCTTAAAAAGATAAAAGTATTTTTCAAAGAACGAAAGTATTTTAGATTTTAAAGATGATAAAATATCATGTTTCAAGAGGATTTTTCAGAGTCGCCCTTTGGCATTGAATTTTAGTGTGTCATGTCACTATTTCTAAAACAATATTTTCTTTAAACACATTTGACTCACAGAGAAGGTATTAGGCTCTCCCTAGGTTCCGTAAAAATATGGTTGCATAGTTGATCTAGTTGGATTTAAAAATCACTCTAATTAAGGTTATAATAGACAAAAAAGAAAAATAAACAAAAAAGAGGTTCGAGGTTGTCCCCACCTAAATAAAAAAATAGCAAGAAAAATATGAATACTAAAATTTCTATACTATGCCTCCTTAATTTCATCCGCATTTAGCCTTTATTTACACATATTTTGGGACATAGTGTGATAAAAATTTTTACAAACTCCGTGGGGCTTCCTCCAATAATAAAATAAAGAAGAAAACTGTAACCACCCGATCGATCGGTTGAGTAATTGCACTTCGCTCGGTAGTTTTAGGGCATGAGTATCTTCGTATGATGTATTATGACTTGTATGAATCATCGGTTTTGATTTTTAAGTTATTCGAAATTGATTTGGAAGAATGAAATTCATGGTTGAAGCTTTAAAGTTGGAAGAGTTGACCAAGTTTGACTTTTGTGAATTTGACCCCCGGAACGGAGTTTTGATGGTTCTGTTAGGTACAGAGGTGAATTTGGACTTGGGAGTATGCCCGTATTTATATTTGGATATCTCTAGAAGGATTTAGCACTAATTGACAAAAGTTGAAAATTTGAAGGTTTGAAGTGTTCATAAGTTTGACCAGGAGTTGACTTTAATGATATCGGTCTCAGATTGTGGTTCGTAGAATTTGCGCTTCATTATGTCATTTGGGACTTGTTTTCAAAACTTGGGTACATTCCAGATTGATTTGATATATTTCGGCACGAGATTTGGAAGTTAAAAGTTCAAAAGTTCATTTAAGTTTGAATTGAGGTGCGATTCGTTGTTTGATGTTATGTGTGATTTGAGGCCTCGAGTAGGTTCGTTTTATGTTATGGAACTTTTTGGAATGTTCATATGGGGTCCCGAGGGGCTCGGGCGTGATTCAGATCGATTTCAGACCATTTCCTTCATAATTGCATTGCCGATTCCTGCTGATGTCTGGAACAACAAGTGTTCTTCGCGATCGCGAAGTTAGAGGTGCGATCGCGTAGAGGAAAAATCTAGAGCTGAGTATTTCTTCTTCGCGTTCACGAGTAGTTGTCCGCATTCGTGTAGCTTTCTGGAGATTGGGCATCACGTTCGCATGTGAGCTATCTCGTTCGCATAGAGCTGAGCCGAGAGCTGGAGTTGGAAGCTTCTTCATCGCGTTAACGTATGAGGGGACACGTTCGCGAAGTGTGGGCGCCGGTATGTATCGTATTCGCATGATTTATTTCGCGATCGCGTAGCGTAGTTGTGGAGGCAATGTAGGTTGTTCTTCATGAACTCGAAGGTTGTTTTGCGATCGCGATTCATTGATTCTCCCAGTGATTATAAGTACTCTAATTTCGGGGGTTTCATCCATTTTTACATATTTGGAGCTATGAAGCTCAGATTGAGATGATTTTTGAAGAGATTCCCACCTTATGGATTGATGAAGTGTTCTTTACTCGATTTTGGTTATATTTCGTTATTGAGTTTTGTCGGGTTCCGAGGTGCGAGCCCGGGTTTGACTGTTTGGTTGACTTTGGGGTTTTGATTAAAAATTCGACCTTTATGATTTGGAATTGTTTCCTTAGGCATTATTTGATGTTCTTGAGTTGCTTTTGGCTAGTTTCGAGCCGTTAAGAGATCAGTCCACGAGGGATGGAATTTTTGGAGCATCGTTTGGCTTGCTCGATATTGGATTTGGCTTGTTCGAGGTAAGTAACACTTCTAAACTTGGTGATGAGGGTATGAACCCCCGAATATACATGTTATGTGTTTGGTGTTGAGGTGATGCACATTCTAGGTGACGGGCGTGTGAGCGTGTACCATGTGAATTATGACTCGATTGATTCTGTGGTACTATGTAGTGACCTAATCTTGTTTATATTCATGAAATTGCTACGTGCTAGAGTAATTGAGCTGTGACATATGTTAGACACCATGTCTAGGCTATATGCTTATCCTATTAGGACCCACTGATGTCATTTATGCTGTTGAGTTATTTGCTTACATTGAAATTACATACTAAGCCATGCGTATTCATTTGCATATCATATCTTAGTATCTGTTACCATTTATTGATATATCACATCATTATTTTGGGCTGATTTTCATGACATTGTGAGCTCGAGAGACTGGATAGATTGATGACTGAGTGAGGTTGAGAACCTGATTGTGAGGATGTTTATGGGATCAGGATGCACGCCGCAACATGCTTTATTGATTCATTCCATGATTGGCAAATATTAGCGCTTGGGCATGATCTGCTCCTCCAGAGTCTGCAAACCCACAGTGAGCACATGTACCTACTAAGTGCGAGTGCTGAGTGCTTGGGAGGACAAAGTTATTGTGAGTATAAAAAACAGAAGATAATTTTTCTACAATTTTACTACAACTTTACTACAATTTCGTAAGTATAATATATGTCATGTATACTTCTTCTTCTTCTTCTTCATCTTCGAGTTTCAATCTAAAATTCAGCCAAAATCAAGTCTAATCTTCACCAACCCTCAAAATTGAGATATAAACTCCAAACAATATTCCCAATTGTTTGCAATAATACCCAATCCAAACAAATAATAGTTTTTGAAAATCCAAATTCGAATTCGAAGCTTCAAAATGGCTGTCAATGGTGGAATTGTTGCTCTCCTTTGCTCTACATTACTGGAATTAGAGATTGAGAGAGAGAGAGAGAGAGAGAGAGAGTAGAAGAGAGAGAGAGAGACGGAGAGAGAGAGAGAATAAGGATGACAAATAATTGGTTCCTAATATAAAGGAATACTCATCTAATTCCTAAAGTATATATAATTGGTAAATTTGTATATAGGATGTAATTAAATTGAAACTTGAGTAGAGATGGTAATAAAGTTTCAAAAAATGTATAGGAATGTAAAATTTTTTTTTTAATTACTTAGACCAAGCCAGTCCTAAAATATGCAAAAAAAAATTTAATCATCTAAGGGGCTAGTCATCTTCAACTCCCACGACCTATTTTCAAGCAAATCAGATCAAAATCTCCATTTAAATAAGGTTGATCATACAAGATTCAGATCATACAAGAAAAGAAATATAAATTAACAATAAGTAAGTATCTGGTTGATCAAAACATGATAAGAGCCACTCACTATCCCATAAATCCATCCGCATATTACCTTGCCTCTCAACTCCTAAAGACTAAACCACTCCCACATGATATTTTTTCTATTAATCCTCATTTAACTATCAGAGTAAAATCATTCTTATGATTCCACCAGGTGAACATCTCAAACACATAAAATTGGGTGCACATCACTGTAATGAGTCCTTCAAAGCATGAATAATATAGTATAAATTTTAGATGATAGCACGGGAAGTAACCTTGAAAAAATGGATTTAATGTCAAACAAATCTCAAACTGTAACGACCACTTCAGTTGTTTTACGTATTTTAGTCCCGCTTCCCTATTTGATATTTTCCCTGTGTGTGCTTTTAATGTTGGGTGAATTGTGGGGAGGGTTGGGATTGGTTTTGGGAAGGTTTGGAGTATATTGAGACACTTAGTCTACTTTTGAAAGTTTATCTTGTAAGAGCTAACCAAAATTTTACTTTTGAGTAAACAGCCTTGGATATGCGTTTTGATGGTTCCAATAGGTTCATGTGGTAGATTTTAGACTTAGGCATATGTTCGAATTTAAATTTGGAGGTTCCTAGGTTGATTTGGCTCTAATTGTCGATATTTGGAAATTTGAAGGTTTGAAAAATACATAAGTTTGATCGGGAATTGAATTTAAAGCTATTAGGTTCAGATTGTTGTTCTGAAAGCTGAACTAGGCCCATTTTATTATTTGAAACTTGCGTGCAAAATTTGGGTTCATTCCAGATTGGTTAGGCTTGAATCAGGCTCGCTTGGTTTGAAGTCATATGTTTATGAACTTAAGAAGTTGATCTTGATCGACGATACCCAGATTTAGTGTTAATTATGGTATTTGGAGAGTTTGGATAGGTTTTGGTGATGTATTAGGACTTGCTGGTATAATTGGACGGGGTCCAAGTGGTTCAGGTATGTTTCAGATGGGTTTCAGATCAATTTGAGGTTGGCTGATTGTTTTGGTACTGGTGTTTCGCACCTGCGAGGTTTGTTGTGCAGGTGCGAGTCCACAAAAGCGGACATGTGATTGCAGGTGCGAGTTTGGATGGGAGCTAGAGATCCCGGGGATGCAAATAATTGGCACGTCTACGAGACCGTAGATGTAGAGATTGGATTGCAAAAACAAAGGCAAGCAGAACTGGGGAATTTCACAGAAGTAGAGGTTGGTCGCACTTGCATGATCGCAGAAGCGGAATTTTGCTAAGGTGTAAGTAGTTGAGACTTTAATGAAACTCATAGAAGCAGGTCTTTTATCACAGAAGTTACGCTGTAGAAGCGGCATATGTGGTCGCAGAAGTGAATCCACTAGGCAAAATATTATAATCAAGGGTTTGGCTTCATTTTGTAATGTTTTGATATGGGAGCTCTGATTGGGGTAATTTTTGAGGCGATTTTCACCCACTTGGATAAATATCCTCAACTCAGATTTGATTATTATTCGTGATTTTATCCTTGATTTTGGATTTTGGTTGATTAAATCTAAAGGAAATTCGGGATTTGTGAGAATTTTGGATAATGAATAAGCAAGATTGAAACCCGATTCAGAGTCGGATTTGGATGAAACTTGTATATTTGGACTTGTGTTGGAATGGGTGATCAGAATGTGCGAATTGATTTTGAAGGTGCAAACTAGATTGTCTTTTTGATTGACTTTGTGTTATTTATTAAATATCAAGCCTTTATGCCTCGATATTGTTTCCTTTAGCATTATTTGACATCGTAATGTGTTATTTGACTAGATTAGTGCCGTTTGGAGGTCAATTCCCGTGGGAAGGTATTTATGTAGTATTCATTCACGCGCTTCAAGGCAGGTAACTTCTCTAAACTTAGTTTGAGGGTAATGTTTCCATTGGCTATGATATTTGAGATATCTTAGGGTGACGCACGTGCGAGGTGACGAGCATGGTTATTCATGATTCGGGAAGACTTTAGGCTATTACCTGCTTTGTTTTGCTAACATGCTCTTTGTTATCGTGTTTCTGTCCACTTGTACAACTACATGGGCTATTATTCATGCAAGGAATCATGTCTAGGGTATGTGCTTACCTGTTTGAGAAGTGATAGGCCTATTTTTTTTATATTGAGCTGTTTGTCTCAATTGTAGTCATATCCCCAGTCGTGATATTATTTTTGCCTTTTATCTCTGTCTCTGTGCATTCCTTAAATGTTATATCACATTTTGTTGGTGTCCTTATATCTGTGGCACAAGTTGAGTTAAGTAGTGTGAGATGTGAGTATTTGGGACTTGAGCGGTTGATGAATGATCTTGGGCCATAGAGCCGATTTGATATTGATAATAGGGTGACATGTGCACAAGCCCTACGTTTGGTTGAGTGGTATGATTGTGAGGTGACGCGTGCACCAAGCCCCATATTGGGCTTAAGTTATATTACTTTTTGACTTAGATCTATAAGCGCTTGGGTTAGGACCCGCCCTTCAGAGTCATGTATTAACCTGTAGGTTTAGGCACACGAGTCATATATGTGCTTGGTAATGGAATTATGTCTGGCACCCATACAGTGTTGAGTGTGGTTGTGCATGATGATTTAAGGTTATTTGTGCGAGGCACTTTACATGTATGGAGATTTGGTGTATTTGATTATTTAACTACGATATTGTTGCTTTTGGCATGTATACTTGCCATGCGGGTATATAATTTTTTTTCCTCATGCTAATTGGTACTTGATGTCTCTATTTGATGAGTAGAACTTGGAATCACAGTTAACTGATAAAATCATGTTTGGGTGATTTCTATGGAAGACTTTATGCTTTCACTTGAGCTACTGTATTTGAAAAGAATGTTTATTTCTCTTCTTACTGTGAAAAGATTGAATTTTGATATTACTTGAGCTACTTTTCCTTTTGCCATTATTATACCATTATTCCATTATTTTTGTTATTGGCTATTGAAAATGTCTGGACCTTGCCAAGCTCGTCACTGCTTTCAGTGCGGGGTTAAACTTGTTACATATTGAGTACATGGGGTCGGTTGTACTTATAATACACTCTGCACTTTATGTACAAATCTAGGTGCTTCTAACAGAGGTGATTGCTTGAGAGTGGCATCGGTACTAGTTTTGGAGATTTTGAGGTTGCTGCTATTCCGTTCACAGGCCTTGAGTCCCATTTTCTGTTAGTTCATGTTATTAGTGTTCTATCTTTCAAATAGTACAATATTTTGGATTCAGAATCGGTATTTAAATTCTGTATAGATTATGTACTCGATGACACCAGGTCGTAGGGATAGTTTTTAGTTGCATTGTAGCTATTGAATGCAACTATTTATGTTATTCCGTTGTTGAGACTATTTAATATTATTATTTAAGTTTGTTTCAGCTTATTGATTGTTGGCTTGCCTAGCAAGCGGTGTTAGGTGACATCATGACTCCAGTGGGATTTTTACATCGTGACAAGTTGATATCAGAGCAATAGGTTTCTTGGGTCTCACGGGTCATGAATCTTGCGGATCGGTACTGAGAGATCTATACTTATCTTTGAGAGGCTACATGGCTGTTAGGAAACTTCACTTTCTTTCATTCTTTATCGTGCGAATTTGTTTATCCCTATGTTTGAATCCTTGCTCTTCTATTCTCTCACAGATCATGAGGACACAATCATCGCGTACAGCTGAGCCGATGCCGGTACCCCAGGCTAGAGCCGTGAGAGGCTGGAGCTGAGAAAGAGGATGGGGTGGAGCATGCATTACAATTAGGGGTCCTGATCGAGCAGCTGCTGCAAAGCCACCGGTAGCTCCTGTTGAGGAGCATGTTTATGATTATGTGGAGCCGGTGGGACCAACTTAGGCTCCCCATCACTTACTTGTTTCACCAGCTATTTAGGATGCTTTGATCTGTATGGTTGGCTTGTTCGAGAGTTTGGCTTAGGATGAAGAATTTCCTATTGTACTAGCTAATTTCTAGGTAGGGGGCAGAGCGTAGACTCCAGCTACTCGTACCCCAGAGCAGGTGGCCCATGGTTATCGGACCCTTGGAGTGTTGCCAGTTGGGGAAGTTCAGCCTATTATTATTGTGCAGCTTGAGGATAGTCCTGCGATGTTAGCCGATGAGCTAAAGAGATTGGATAAGTTCACAAGGTTGCATCCTCCTTACTTCAGTGGTACACCTTTAGAGGATGCTTAGGGATTCCTGAATTGTTTTGAGGAGATTCTGTGCAATTTGGGACTAGTTGAGTCCAATAGGGTTGACTTAACTACTTTCCAAATGCAGGGTCTAGACAAGAGGTGGTGGCAGGTTTATGAGCTGGGTAGACTAGCAGGATAATCTCCTCTTACATGTGCTCAATTCTCTAGGTCTTTTTTGGAGTATTTTGTGCCACGCACCAGGAGAGATGAGCTGAGATGAGGAGGGTTTTGAGTACCTTCAACAAGTTCAGATGTTAGTTACTGGGTATGAGATGAGGTTTACAAAGATGTGCCATCATGCTACTATTTTTATTCCCACCGAGGAGGAGAGAGTGAGGAGGTTCATTGAGGGTCTTGACCTTAGTATTCGCCTTTATATGGCTAGAGAGACCGATATTGGGACTTCATTTCACTCGGTGGTAAAGATAGCCCGTCGTGTAGAGTGCATATGCATCGAGACTAGAAAGATGATGCAGTGTAGGGACAAGAGGTCCCAACATTCAGGTAACTTTAGTGGTGTCTTATCTGGCGGTCGAGTTCGATTCAGGAGAGGCCATTCTAGCAGACCAATTTATCATACACCTACGCCAGTCGAGGAGCTTCTTTGTAGTCATCATTCAGTGCACTTCCACACAGAGTTCTCATCGCCCTCCATATTTTTAGGTTTCATTATTAACATGCTCTTTTTGTGGGTATTCTACTTCACGAAGTTCAGCTCAGGCTCCATAGTTATTTTCGGTCAGAGGGTGTTATGAATGTGGAGATTTGGGGAACGTCTAGATATTGCCCCTATCTTTACAGAGGTTCAGGGCAGCATGGAGCATAGACTATGATTCTCGCTCTAGTTAATACACCTGCTGCTCAGCCATCTCGCGGGTGGGTGGGGGGGAGGTCGTTCAGGGCGTGGTCACTAGATGCTCACCCACCTCAACATTGAAGTTATTGTTCTCTCATTTCTTTGTTAATTATTTAATTGTTGACTTACCTTACTTGAAGTTGTTAGTTCTTGAATATCTTATTGTTGAATTATGGTGTTGAAGTTATAAAGGTCGTGATTCACATTAAGGCAAGATTGTAAATTATTGAAATACCGTTCTTGTTGAGATATTCACTTTCAGTTTTTATTGTCGAGACTCTTGTACATATTGTGTTTGAGCCATATGCCATTTATCGTGGAAACATTATTGTTGTTGGCCTCTTTTGGCAAGTTGTATTTTTGGGCACTTGAGGTGTGATTTGTGATATGTTGTGATATTGATATGCATGAGATGGTATAAAGATTGGGGTTGATACACATGCGGTGAGATAAGGTGGTATTGATATGCGTGTTTCTAGTAGGGGAACTACTTGAAACTACGCGGTGTGATAAAGTAGGGCTAAAACATGGGTAGCTATTTCGGGAAAATGATCTCCCACATTGGTATATGGAAAGAGTGTGATTTGATTTATGTAATGAGATTATGAGATGGTACCTCAGTAGTGATTCTTGTTGATACCTTTCATTTACATCACTTGTATTTTGTTTGCATCTTTTCCTTGGCATTCTTATTATGTGTTTCTTCTGTGATGTCTTACTTGCATTTAGTTTCAATATAGCTATTCTTGTTATATTTCTTCATTGTATCATTTCCATTGTTTTCATTATTCTGTTGTATTATACCTGTCCCATTTCTTTATTTATTCTGGTAGGTATCTTGATCTGACTCATCACTGCTCTACCGAGGTTAGGCTTGATACTTACTGGGTACCGTTGTGGTGTACTCATACTATAAGGCCCTGTAAATTTTTTTTCTAATGATTAAGACTTTATAGTGCACCAATGATAATTGGGAATAATGTTTTTGAGTACTAAAGGAGACCTATAGGATATAACCACATCATTTTGACATGAAAATACATATGGAAAGTGTTTTGGAATATATTAAGGAGGTTTGTAAGTGGGAAGAAGTTGTTTGGAATGAGTTGGAAATATTAAGTGGAAAAGGTGTCTTAGTTTGCACAATACCTGCTTTTGAACGAGTATAAATCTCATAAAATAATGATATTTTACATGATTTTCCCCCCCTAAAGCGTAGGCTTTCGAGTGTAGTTTCAAAAGCATCAAGCTGTTCGTCATTTGGACATTCCTACTAAAAGTTATGATCAAATTACTAAAGTCAGACCACCCAATTATTTTGGCGGACAACGAAGTAAGGCTCGCTTCGCCATACTAGGAGCGGATCATGTATTCTCTTGCATGCAGTGGACAACAAAGTGAGGCTCACTTTGCCAGACTGGGCGTGCCCCATCTTAAATTCCTTTTAAATCATTTCAGGGGCTCATTTTACCCATTTCACTTGGACAAATTTTGGAGCTTTCCTCCACTCTCTCAAGACCCCCAACTCCTCCCTTCTTCAAGGTAAGATATCCCCATTATCTTGGTGTGAATACTATAATTTTCACACTAGAAGTAACTTAATCCACCATAAAATCCTTAGATTTTCAAGAAATTTCTTCAAGAACTCAAATGAGGATCTTGCAAGATTTCTTCCAAAAGGTAATCCTACACCCTTAGACTTACCTTCATGAATTTATTAATGGAATATGAGTATGAATTAAGTATTGAAACTCATGGGATGGTGACTGGAAGCCATAAGTTCCCAATTCAAATACATAACCATTGTAGAGATTGTAAGGTGATTATTTGATGGAATTTTGTTGGTTGAGTGCGGATGGATGGTCATGCATGTGATGTTGGAAGTTATAAATTATTTAAGAATTATGGTGGGATAAGTTGTTGCTAAATGGTGATAGTTGGATGAACTAATTCTATGGTCAAGAGATGTAGAGATATATGCCTACTAGGTGTTTGATAAAGTGTCTAAATGGCCTAAACTATGGAATTGATTACTAATATTTGTCCCAATGGATGTTGTTATTGTAGATTGAAGTTTCTTAGTGTAGTGGATCATTGTAGTACCATTAAGGGGCAAACTTGAGGTATGTTGGCTAAACTCCTTTTTTAGAATCGAAGCTCATGATGTCCTCATAAGTTGTACTTATGATTGGCTCAAGCTCTTATGTCTCATGTTCCGAGTTGTTCTTTATAAATTTGATTATCTTGAATAAACTCTGTGTCGAAATATATATATTCAAAATGTTTTCCGAATGCTCTTATCATATTGTGTTATACTTCGACATTGTCAAATGTGACCATGTGCCAAAATATTATGAATTCAATTGTGTCTCAATTTCTATTTATGATGCAAAATTGTGGAAGAAAACTCAATGTGCCCAATAATCTTATTTTCTCATATGTGCACTAAAAGTCGTGATTAGAGATGCTTTGTTATTAATAATCCATGATGATGTTTGAAAGTGAAAGATGTGAACATGAAATATAAAGTACGACCGACGTTCCAAGAATGATATTACATTTGTGGCCACTAGTGTCAATGAAATGAAAAGATGAGTAAAAGACTATGAATGAGCTGAAAGTCCTTTATACAATAAATATTTGGGAGTATCTTTAGTCACCGAGGAAGGGTAGGTTGAAAGAACCTAACCACGTAACTGCACATGCCGGTGGGAGTGGATTGTGATTGTTCCTCTTATTTGGGATGATATTGATGTGATGAGATTATTCCCCTTAAATGGGATGCGATGATTGCTAGTGAAGGGTGATGTCGATCCATACGACATTGTGGTGAGACGGCCTAGCCGATCGGGTCAAGATCGGACGCCATGCCGCACACATGGTGGTTATTATGCTTGTTATTTCTCTTAAATTGGATGAGATGATTGCTAGTTAAGGGTGATGTCGATCCACACGACATTGTGGTGAGACGGCCTAAACGATCGGGTCGAGGTCGGACGCCATGCATCACACATGGTGGTGATTGTGTTTGAGATTGTGATTGTGATTGTAATTGGATGTCTTTAGGTGAGACGGCCTATCCAATTGGGCCGTGATCAGACTCCGTGATAAAGAAACGATTGTCGGTACTAAAGATCTCCCAACCTAAAATAATGAAATTTACTTGAAAACTTATCTTGCTCCTAATTTGATGCTTTGGTATTGTTTGAGGCTTCCATTCATTCTATGATTTGTTTCTCCTTGTATGGTTATTCGTTCTACTAAGAGGGTGTATAGTCTTACTTACTAGTACTATTCCATATGTACTAACGTCCTTTTTGCCGGGGGCACTGCATCTTTAATGGATGCAGGTGGTTCCATAACAGGCTGCATTGATCACTGATAGTGGTACACCCTCTTCCCAGCTAACTTGGTGAGCCTCACTTCATTACGGGGTCGTGTATATTTTGTTTCTCATGTATTTTATTTTGAGGTATAGCCGAAGCCTTGTTGCCGACAGAATCATAGTACTCTTTTGTATCCGTTAGAGGCTTCATAGACATAGTGTGGGTTGTACCTTGGTTATGGAAAAGTCAAACTAATGATGTTGTAATTGTATCACTTGCTTCAATTTTTAAACTATGAATGTGTAATGTAATATTTTGGAGACTTATAAATGACGCAACTAATGGTAATGAATTGGTGTTGTTCACATGATCTTCTAAGTGTCCAATCAACGAAATTTAGCTTTTTTTTTATTCAAGGGTAAGTTCAGGTAGAAGGCATCGTACAAGCTTGCTTGACGGGGTATCTCGGTTGACTGTCGGTCGCACTCCCCGAGGTCAGGTCATGACACATACTATGCTTCTGCACATCATTTTGTGAAGATCCAAGTATTTCATACCAGGCTAGGCACATGTGAGTGAGCTTAGATTTGAGACTTCAAGGTATACCTGTCGGTGCTTGCAGGCCTCGGAGTCACCTTCTATCCAGTTTCTATTTCATTCAATTTTTTTTATATATACTTTTGTATAGGGATGTTAAGTATACTCGTGTAGAGCTTGTGACTCGGTATCGCCAAATTTTGGGTGTTGTGTTATGTTGTGTTGCAAACTCCTTATGATAGCCATTGGTTAAATTGTAAGTTTTATTACTATTTCCATTAAATTCTTCACGTATGCTAGGATTACCTAGTCTTAGAGACTAGGTGCCATCGCGACATCCTATGGAGAGAGATTGGGTTCATGACGCATAATGATTTTCAATTGAAACATTAGCTAAAATCACAACTATTTGGATAATTAACCATATAAGCGATTTGGAACAATACGAATAGGAACTTGATCAAACCATAATTGAAGTTATGAGGAATTCGTGGAATCTGATTCTGTGGAAGGGGGTTTAGCGAACATACCTCGATTGAGAATTCCCTAGAATTACGCTTAACAATTTCAATCTATAGAAACATAACCAAATTGGACAATCATTAGGGAGGCGTTCATAGACTTAATCATTATTGGCATTTCATCAAACATTAATGGTGCAGATTCGACTACAAGGTTCTATAATGGAGTTTCGTCACCCCACAACCAATTTCAAACAACAACCTAACCTTGATAGTTCAACCACCCCCATATCACCTTCATCAATACATGGATACTCAACGACACACTCTCAAATCAAGAACCACAATTTACAGTTCTCTCACACACCGAAAATTTGAAATAGAGGGCTTAGGCTTTCAATCACCATCCCATAAACCCCAAAATAATAAAATCATACTCATAAATGCGTGATATTACATTGCACGTGAGCTAGGGGTAAGGTCTTATCTCTTTAGTAGAAGACTTGAGAGTTTTCTTCCTTGAATCCCTAAGATATGAGCAAGACTTTGAAAAGTAGAAATGTCGGAGCTTCTCCCTCCCCCTCTCTCTCTAAGTTACTCACCTCACTCTTAAAATATATGATTATGCCTTCAAAATGACCCACAATGAAAGTTCTCAAAAATGACCCTCCAAACCAAATCTGCGATCACAGAATGCGCCACAAAAAGGTTGTACGGTATGCGAAATAGTCTCCAAAAATCTCGGTTGGCCTGATCAAGTCTGCGCCCGATTCTGTGGTCCGCAGATTTATTTCGCGGTCACATAGTGGACCGCAAAAGCTCCTTCCAAAATTTCCCATGTTGATTATGGACTGACATGCAGTCATCAAAACGAATCTGTGGACGCACACTAGACCGAAAATGGACCTCAAAATCTAGTTCCTCCTGGTTCAATCCGTGATGGTTTTGCGGTCATCAGAACAGATTTGCAATCGCATAAAAGAATACAAAAATTCCATATTTTGAAAATTTCCCACCAACTCCACAATGCAATGCACATCCCAAATTCTATACCTTCCAAACACATTAGCCTACCTCGGCACCGTAGAAATTCAAATCCTTAGTAAACTTTTACGGTGCCTTACAAGATGTAAGGTAAGACAAAAGACATAACCCAAGGGAGGTTACACAGAATATGGATATGAGAATGTACCAATAAGTAGTTGGCAGTTGATTCTGGAAGAGCCTAGTTATGGCTAGACAAGAGGTCCTAGATACATTAGTAGATCGTGCAAGATAAACATAGTGAACTCCATCATAGGGAATTCAGTCTCACAGATACGCGATCATAAGCCTTGAGAAATATTCATATTGGACTTGGGGTAATTAAAGGTACTGTATACGTTTTATGGAAATAAAAGAGAGTGCCACTAGGGGGACAATCAAAATTCCAGTTCAGAAGTAACCCTACGATCACAAAGGCACAAAGTTATGTAACTAAGGATAATTATAGGCGAGTAAGAGCATCAAAAATTCTGTCGGGTATACAATGTAATAAGCTCGTAGATTTACAAGAGTCAAAGTGTCTCCCCCAAGTACTACAACGAGATACTAGCTGAGGAAATAAGGAATAAAGCTTCAACCTAAGCATAGTAACCTGAAGAAGAAATGATGTTGTAACAACAGTCTCACTACAACATTGTATGCACTCGATAAGAAAGTGGCACATACCGTGACTAATGAACGGGAAGTAAAATCAAAAGTAATATTCTAGATCATATAAGTTGCATGAAATTCCAATATACGTGGGTGCTAAGATAAGCCAAGTATTTATGCAACAAATGGCAGAACGAACATGAAAAGTAATTGCTTACGTTTAAAGAAGCTAAGAAGACACGAAAGGAATTATTCGATCAATGACCCAGAGTTAGTTACATTATGAACGCACTTAAGATTTCAAAGTATTATCCATGCAACATATGTGTTGACATTATTACATCTATAGGAGACTTACATATGTCGTTAATAGAAAGAATTGAGGCAACGTCAGAGACAAAGGCTTGAATTGTTAGAAGATTGAAACATGGATGCTCTATACCATCCACGAAAGGTCGAAGTAATAACTAATACCCTGAGCCAAAGAGAAGACAACTTAAGCTTACTTAAAGGCTGAGATAGAAGAGGAATCTCAAGAGTTATAGCAGCTAAGTAAATCAGGATTTCGTGTATTAGACACATATGATTATAGAAATCGTGACTCAGAACATTGCATACTTAATAGCAGAAGTACAAGAGAGATAGTACAACGACCATATTCTATAAAAGCACTACGAGCTAGACATCAAGTAAGTGGTTTGATGAGGATAACTAAGCTGACACGCCGGAGAGATAAATTCAGTTAGAAGAGTACCATCCTTAGAGATAACAAAACACGGAGTGGAGATAGCATGCTAAATATGTGCCCCCACTATTGCAGGACTCTAAGACATGATCGAAGACGAGCGACATCATGTTTGTCGATACTTCAAAGACAATCATGGACTATAAAGTATAACATGGATGAACAACTCTCCAGATCGAACATTCAGTTCAAAAGTGTCTGGTAGGATAAGCTATACAAAAAATAGAAATGTGCTAGATTTTACAGAAGTACCACAATTTAAAAGATCAACAATGTGAACGAGCACATATGACAAGTCAAGTATAAATTTTTACGAGACCGAGATAAGTCAAGCAACTGGAATACGAGGTTGAGAAGTTGAAACCTGTCATAAATCACTCACTTCTCAAGTGGAGCAGAAATATATGTATATCTCTATACAAGGTGTGACAGAAGGTTGAATAGCAATGTTACCAGTACCAAGTTGATAACTAGGCTTAAGAAAAGTAAAGCGAGAACTATGAGAGCCAAGGTGAGGATTGTATTAGGTTCTAAGAGCTTCAAAATAAAAGTTATATGGTGCCCAATTTTGTAGAATAAGATCCTAAAGTAAGAACATATGGAGAGTAATAGATTACTGGGTATTCCTAAATATGTCACCTACGAAATGCATCATTAGATCCGGTAATATAGGAAAGCTTAGTCCGAGTTATATAGGGAATTACAAAGTCATTCAACAAATAATCAAAGTAGCTTATGATCTTAGTTTCCTCTAGAGTTAGAGGTCTATTATCCATGCTACGGAAGTGCATTGGAGACCCTTCTTGGTTTGTCTCAGTAGATGACGTTTAGATTAAAGAGGATCTATCATAGGAAGAGATTCTTGTGGTTATCTTAGATTGACAGATCTTTAGGTTGAGGAAAAAAAGGTAGTCTCCGTGAAGGTTTTATGGAGAAGCAAGGACGTGGAAGAGATAAATCGGAAGCAGAGGAAGAAATTAAGTCTAAATACCCCCACCTATTTCAAACTGAAGATATGACTCGATATGGGATATTTAAACTAGTAGGTCATGAGGTGAGCTCTTATTTTTGACTTGTAGTACCATGTGTTGCATGTATAGTATGTAATCTGGCTGTGTGCAGGTTTGTTTTAGTCTTCTCAAATTTTGCAAGTCTCTAAGAGTTTACATTCAATGACGAATGTTCCAAAGGGGGGAATTCTGTTACACCCCTGTTTTCGTACGTAAAAGTATGTTGTAAGTCAACTGATGTATGCTCGAAAATGAAATCATCTTTGAAAGTATATAAAGTAATTTAATCATGTTAACTTGGAGTTTATAAATTCTTATTATTATGAACAACAAGTACCAATAGGGTGGAAGGTTTAGAAGATAAATGAATTGAACAAAATATGTTTCGTCGAAAGTCGACAAGTTCAGAATGTTATAACCCGTACTTTTGGGCTGAGACTGCTTAACATGATAATATGTTATGTTATTCATTATTTTAGTTGTCTGAAATTCATATATTTAGTTTTAAATTCAAGAGATTTGTGGAACAAAAGTCGATGAAAGTCGTCACAAGTTTTACTGAAATTTGGGTCGAAGGTCATTGAGCTTTTCTCTCAATATTCTTAGATTTTTGGGGTGATATACTTCTATGAGTCTAGTTTCCAACATATTAAAACCGTCCATCGATATGACTTCGGAGTAGAGAGATATTCGCATTTTCACGAGACTGCGCAGACAACCCCTATGTGACCCACTTGGTTGGTGGCCGACCTTCACCTATTTTTATGTCATTTTTGGGATGATCTTTGCTCATTTTTCGATCTCCTTCCATCCTCTCACTCTATAAACCCTCCCAAAATTCCCCCCCCCCCCCC
>ML433190.1:284883-331865 GCA_005239525.1 Nicotiana knightiana
AAACCCCCCCCAAATTCCCCCCCCCCCCCCAAGGCTACAAACAACTTCCAAAAAATTATACACCATAACCCAACATCAAAGTTAGCCAAAGGTGAAGAAAAGCCCATCAACGGTGTTGTGATGTGAATAAGGATGATGATTGGCTAAGTTAAGCTTAGGGTTCAAATTGTATCTTCTGCCTAAGGTATGATTAAAATTATTTTGTTTTTTTAAGGTTAATTACATGTTGATTGTGATGTTTGAGTGGAAGAATAAATGATAGCACTTGAAAGGGGAAGTTATGTTGTTATCTTTTGTTGGATTGTTTTAAGGCATGGGTGTGAATTTTGGAAAATAACTTTATTATGATATAGGTTTCTGTTTTTATGCATGTCCATTTATTTAGCAAGCGAATTGATGAAAGAAACATATGAATCTTGAGTTGGAAGTGTAGATTAGCTTGAGTGAAATTTAGCACTTCTATGGTGTTGGATTGCCATTAAGGGTTCCTATAAGCAAAGTATAGCTTGGATTTAAACTTGAAGATAATTTAGGAGGTAAGTACATTGTGTTATTTCATGTTCTTAAGGTTATCTTGATGTTTATTAAATTAAATTAATGGACCATACAAGAAACAGTTAATAAAGTTGCTAATTGAGGATAATTGGAGTTGTGGACTATTTTCGTTGTTATAAATATATGGTATATGGCTGGAATCATTGATGAATCAATTCGTTATCATGTTAAGGATAATTTTAAGTTAAAGTAAGAGGTCTATAAGGGGTTATATGGGGTATAAAATTCCAATCCGAACTTGCTGCTCATCGTGAAGTAGTTGTGACTTGTTGTTGTTAAATGGTGTCTTGTTAACTTATATGTTGCTGGATTGTTCTGGTTGTTGTTGTTGGTATATGGTATAGGAGGCGGTCATTGTTATAGGGGAGAAGCTTCCTAAATTTACGTAAACGAGCTACTAGCTTAAGTTGCGGACTTAGCCTTTACTTAACACTGATTTTGAATCTCGTTATGCCATGGTAGATTGAATTGAGCTGTTTGAAGAGTTTCTTGGAAGGTATTATGGACTCAACAAGTTGAAGGTATATTAATGATAAACATTTCCTTCATTTTTTCATAATTCCATGACTACATGCGTTTGATAACGAGACATAAAGAGAAGTTCGTACTCCTGAATTCATGTACATTATCCTAGTCTTATAAGTTACAATATTCTCCATTATCGGGACTTTATATTTAGTTAAGTATTGTATTATTTCAGTCATGAGAGTAGAGGGTCTATATATATATATACAATATTATAGTATTTTAACCACCACCGTGCTATAATCAGCGGGCATGCCCTATTAGGCAACCTTTGATCAAATGGTAAGTTATATATCGAGTTGATTGTGGCCGATTGCCTATGAGCGAGCCCATAATGGATGAGATACCGAGCCTAGTATGGTTGAGAACCTATGAACGAGCTTACTACGGCCGAGAAATTACACATACCAAGCCTTATATGACCGGACAACTATTTTACTTGTTGTATTGAGAGAGTTGAGTGAGTATCAGCAGGTAAGCATATATTTAGATCATTTTTGACTCCCAATTACTTTCAGTTATAATATTATTAGTTCAGTTTCAGCTTTCAATTATACTATTACCTTACATACTCAGTACATTATTTTGTACTAATGTCCCTTTTGCAAGGGATGCTGCATTTCATGCCTGCAAGCCCTGATAAACTGCCTGATAGACTTCCCGGTAGACAAATCCAGACCAGCTTGATTGGTAAGATCTACCTCCTCGGAGTTACCAGGTCTAGACTTTTGGACTCTATTTTGTATATACATACTTGATGGACTAGGCCGGGACCTTGTCCTGACCCTGATATAGTTTTGTTATCCCAAGAGGCTGTAGACGTATACTATATATTTTGTATGTTAGTATTGTGGCCTTTCCGATCCTGTATGCATGTTCAGTTTGATAATACTAGTTGTAGATGTTCATGGCAGCCTCCTCAGCTTGCATAGTTATGTATATGAGATTTTGGATATGTGTACCCCTCTGATGAGATAGACATTATTTTCATATGATTCAAAAAATGGCCTCGTCGGTCTTGATTTGTATTGTCAACTTGCAGTTAGTCCTCGTCGACCTAGGTTGAGGACTACCCCTTTAAAGTTCACAATTACAGAGTGGTACGCTCAGGCCGAGTATGGCACCGGGTGCCGAACATGCTTCCCCAGGTCTGGGACCTGACTAACTTGGTATCAGAGCAGCTCTGTCCTAGGGAGTCTACAATCCGTGTCTAGTAGAGTCTTATTTATAGATGTGTTGCACACCACATTATATAAATAGGAAGCTATAAGGCATTTAAGAGTCTGTTACCCTTATTTCAAATTCAAATCGTGTTATAGAGATAAGTCTTAAGAGTTTAAATCAGGACTTATGTTTGCTAATGATATAAAGTTTCTTGCAATTAGAAAGATTACAGCTAGCTAGAGGGCTAATACAACAGAAAGTAAAGGCACTAGTAGAGGGAGAGTTCTTGACGATGTGGCCCAGTTTGAGGACCTATCAGATTGTGCATACTAGATGTGCAAATTTCTTGCTTAAGACCCTAGCATGGGACTATCTAACACATCCTGCCAATAGGTAACAAAAGGAAGGTGAAGAAGTATGAGGCGCCCTGTTAGTAAGGATTATTAGAATTTACAATTCAAGCAGATAAATATAAGCATTCTAAGTTACCTTCAACAGTAACAGAGGTATGTACAATTGGACATACCCATCTAATTTATGTCATATGGTAGCTAACATATATAATTTTAGAGAAGGATGAGATATCAGGATCCAGATAGGATTATAGTAACCCAAAATGGTGGATGGATTGTTAGCGTTAGCTGACATTTCTGAAAGATATTGCAAACATGATAATAGTTCTACTTGTGAGACACCAGGTGATGCACTCTAGAATAGTACAATCAGATTTGAATACTGAATGTTCAGATATTTTAGAAGATATGCACTAGAATCCTAGAAGGGATAAATACTTACCTAAGTATAACTTATTCCCCTAGTAAAAAGAGAATGCTAGGAGACCCGAAGAGCTAGTGAAATCTAACAAGGGCAGCTAAAAGCGAAAGAATATTTTGTTGAAGTTTTTAGAATAAAGTGATAGACATAAATATTAGCAGGAGAATAAGAAAAGAGTAAATGAAGAATTATGATTAAGATTTAATAAATGGATGATAACGGTAAATCAAAATATGACAGGATGACAAAGTCTATAGTCAAGTGAAGGAAAAGATAAGAGAAGACAGACCTTGAGACAAGTTAGAGTTGGTGACTCCAACTCGATTACCATAAGGCTACATTAGACCCCCCCCCCCCAGAGTAATAGAAATTAGTATGGGATACTAAACAAGATAAAATCGACCATGAATTAGGGACCGAAGGATTTGATAATAGTCGACATCGTGAGAATTTCAGAGATTGCGTTCTAGCAATAATAGAATGGGAAATAGAAGAATAACCTTTGAAGGTCATTTAGGAAGATGCTTCCCTAAAGCAAGCACTATGAGCACAGTTAAGCTTAAGGGACTAAGCGTGTCAGTTACACTACGTATCACCCTCGTGAGTAAGAAATTTAGTTATCCCTGGTACCGAAGGGTTACCACAAGGCGAGTAAGGGTCATTCAAGATGTGAAAAGAAATTGCAGATGAAGAGATAAAACATCTACATGTAAATCTTCATAACATTAAATATTAGTACTCCCCTAAAAGAAGATGGTGCGAAAGGGATGTGATTTCATTTATTGAAATCCTACAGATATGTTATGACTCCTGAATGTTATGTAAGCACAATGATGGGGAGACGCAGTAAGGATTCCTAGCCAAAATGTTAATTAATAAATAAGTGCGAATAGGCACTTCATACATAAGGAGCCAGTGTGAGAGGTGAGTTAAGATAAATGACATAACCCAAGAGAGGTTACACAAAATATAGATATGAGAATGGACCAACGAGTAGTTGGTAGTGGATTCATGAAGAACCTAGTTGTGGCTAAACAAGAGGTCATAGATAAATCAGCAGGTCGTGCAAGATAAACATAGTGAACTCCAGCATAGGGAATTCAGTCTCGTAGATACGAGATTGTAATCCTTGAGAAATATTCAGATGGGAGTTGGGGTAGTTAAAGGTATTGTATAAGTGTTACAAAAATAAAAGAGAGTGCCACTAGGGAGACAATCAAAATATCATTTCAGAAGTAACCCTACGAGCACAAGGGCACAAAGGTAAGTAACTAAGGATAATTATAGGCAAGTAAGAAAATCAAAAATTCCATCAGCTATATGATGTCGTAAGCTCGCAGCTCTACAAGAGTCAAAGGGTGTCCCCTAAGTACTACAATGAAAAACTAGCTGGGAAATAAGGAAGAGGCTTCAAACTAAGCATCCTAAGTCGAAGAAGAAATGACCTTGTAACAACATTCTCACTACAACATTGTATGTAATCCATAAGAAAGTGGTACTTATCACGACTAATGAACGGGAAGTAAAATCAAATGTGATATTCGAGACGATATGAGTTGCACAAAATTCCAATATGTTTGGGAACTAAGATAAGCCAAGTATTCATGCAACAAGTGGCAGAACGACTAGGAAAAGCAATTGCCTACGTCTAAAGACATCTGTGAAGGCACTAAAAGAATTATTCGATCTATGACCCAGAGTTAGTTACGTTATGACCGCACTTAATAGTTCAGAGTATTATCCATGCAACATATATGTTGACATTCTTACAGCTATAGGAGACTTACTATATCGTTAAGAGAAAAAATTGAGTCCACGTTAGAGATAAAGGCTTGAATTGTCAGAAGACTATAGCATGGATGTTCCATAGCATCCACAAAAGGTTAAAGTAATAACTAATACCCTGAGCCGTAGATTGGAAGACATCTTAAGCCTACTTAAATGTTGAGACAAAAGAGGAAGCTCAATAGTTACATCATCTAAGTAAATCAGGAGTCCGAGTATTGGACACAAATGATTATAAATCGTGACTCAGAACATTGCAGAATCACTCTTAATAACATAAGTACAAGAGAGATAATATGGAGTCCATATTCTATAAAAGCTTATGATAAAGTCAGTTAGAAGAGTACCAGCCTTAGAGATAAAAAAAGATGGAGTTGAGATGACAAGCTAAATATGTGCCCCTACTGTTATGGGACTCTGCGACATTACCATGGCGAGGGAGCATAATTTTTTACCATTTGAGTAAATAATACAGACAACTGCAATGTCGTAATCTAGAATATTGCATAAATAAGAGGACATGAACGGAGACGGGAAACATCATGTGGTCGGTACTTCAAATATAATCGCGGACTATAAAGTATAACATGGATTAAAAACTCTCCAGATTGACCGTTCAGTTCAAAAGTGTCCGGTAGGACAAGCTATGCAAAAGTAGAAATGTTCTAGCTTATATAGAAGTACCATAATTTAAAAGATAAAAAATGTGAGTGAGAAAATATGACAAGTCAAGTATAAATTCCTACAATACCGGGATAAGTCAGGAGACTATATATATATATAAATACAAGGTGCGACATAGGGGGTGAATAACAATGTTACCAGTACCAAGTTGATAACTAAGCTTAAGAAAAGTAATGCGAGAACTATGAAAGACAAGGTGATGATTGTATTAGGTTCTAAGGGCATCAGAATAAAAATTATACGATGTCCAAGGTGGTAGAATAAGAATTCCTAAAGTAAGAACGTATGGAAAGTCATAGGCGACTGGGTATTCCTAAATATGTCGCCTTCAGAATGCGCCATCAAATCTAGTAAGAAGGGAAACCTTAGTCAGAGATATATAATGCCTTATAGAGTCATTCAATGGATAGTCAGAGTAGCCTATGAGCTTAATTTTCTTCCAGAGTTGGAGTCAGTCCATTATCGATGTTATGGAAGTGCATTGGAGATCTTTCTCTGGTCATCCCCGTAGATGGTATTCAGATTAAAGAGAACTCTATCCTATGGGCATATATTAGTGGCTATCTTAGATCGACATATCTCTAGGTTGAGGACCAAGTGGGTAGCTTCCATGAAGGTTTTATGGAGAAACAAGGATGTGGAAGATATGACATGGGAAGAGGAGGAAGAAATGAAGTCTAAATACCCCCACCTATGTCAAACTGAACATATGGTTCGAGATGGTATATTAAAATCGATAGGTCGTGAAGTGAGCTCTTATTTTTGATTTGCAGTACTTACGATTGACGGCCGTGTGAGGCCAATTGTTGTTATTTATAGACATTGGCCCTATATGGCATGTATAATATGTTTTCTGGCTGCGTGCAGGTTGGTTTTAGTCCAGTGTACAAAGGATACTTGGTGAAAGTTTTGCAAGTATCTAAGATATGACATTCAAGGAAGAATGTTCCAAAGGGGAGAATTCTGTTGCACCCCATGTTTTTGTACATAAAAGTACATCGTAAGTCAACTGATGTGTGCTCGAAAATGAGATCATTTTTGTAAGTATACAAAATAAGTAAATAATGTTACCTTGGAGGTTACAAAAATTAAATATTGTGAAAAACAAGTACCAAGAGGGTTGGACGGTTTAGAAGCTAAACAAATTGAAGAAAATAAGTTTTGTCGAAAGTCGACAAGTTGGAAATGTTATAACCCGTAATTTTAGTGTGACTCTAGGGTGCTTAACATGATAAGAGGTTATGTTGTGATTTATATTAATCATATGATATTTGTGTGTTAAGTTTTAAAGTCAAGCGAGTTGTGGAACAAAATCCGATGAAAGTCGTCACAAATTACGTTCATAAGTTTTACTGAAATTTGGGTCTAATATCACTGAGTTTTTCTCCCAATATACTTGGATTTACGAGGTTATATACCCATAAAATTGTATATATACGAGTCTAGTTTCCAACATATTAAACCTTTTGTCAATATGACATCAGTGTTGGGTGATTTTCTCATTTTTGCGAGACTGCGCAGGCAGTCCCTATGGGATCCACTTGGTTGGTGGCCGACCTTCACCTATTTTTATCTCGTTTTTAGGATGTGATTTTCTAATTATTCGACCTCCTTCAATCCTCATACTCTCCAAACCCTCCAAATATGTCCCCTAAGGCTCCAAACAAATTTCAAAAAAAATACACCATAACCCAACATCAAAGTTAGCCAAATGTGACAAATAACCCCTCTATGACGTTCTGATGTGAATAAGGATGATGGTGAGCTAAGTTAAGCTTAGGGTTATAATTCTATCTACTGGCTAAGGTATGTTTAATATCCTTTTGGTTTTTAAAGGTTAATTACATATTAATTATGGTGTTGGAGTGAAATATTACAAGATAGAACTTGAAAAGGAAAGAGATGTTGTTATCTTTTGTTGAATTGTTTTAAGTTTATATATATGTTGTTATGGCTGTAAATTGTGGACCTTGGGTAGCGCGACGGCTGCTCAACCGAGATTCCCCGGTCGTGCAAGCCTACACAATTATGTCTAAAAGAATCACCCAAGGATAAAGAGAAGATACATTTCATTAATTAGACAATAAGAGGTCATGTGAAAAACACCAATTCATTTCCATTAGTTACGTCATTAACAAGTCTCCAAAATAGTACACTACACAGTCATAGCTTGAAGTGGAACATGCGATACAATTACAAAACTTTTGGTTTAACTTTCCCAAAACAAAATACAACCCACACTATGTCCGCGGAGCCTCTAACAGAAACCAAATATTGTTATGACAATACCGGTGACAAGGCCCCGACTATACCTCAAAATGCTATTTACAAAGGACAAAAGATACAGGACCCCGAAAAGAAGTGGGGCTCACCAAGTCAGCTGAGGAGAGGGTGTACTGCTTACACTGCTCATTGCCGCCCGCTATGGAACCACCTATATCCATTAAATATGCGGCGCCTCCAGCAAAAAGGACGTTAGTACATATGGAATAGTACTAGCATGGAACTAAACACCCCCTCAAAAGAACGCGTAATAGTGCAATGATAAAGAAACATGAAATCAATGAGGGATTCATCAATATTAAAGTACCAAGTTATTCGAGAGGATAAATTTCAAACAAGTTTCAATATTTTAAGTTGATATATTCTTAGTACCCATACACTACCGTGCTTTTAGCACAGAGTCCGATCTCAGCCCAATCGGCTAAGCAGTCTCACCCCGAGACATCCACTCATAATACCACCATGTACATGGCATGGCGTCCGATCTCAACCCGATTGGCTAAGCCGTCTAACCACAATGTCATGTGGGTTGACGTCACCTCACATTACGCTAGAAATCATCTCATCCCATTCAAGGGGAAATATCTCAACACATCAATCTCATCCCATATTCGGGGAAAATTCTCACCACCTCACACAGGGATTTTACCCCTCACTCACTCCTACACCAACACGTGTAGTTTCGGGGTTAGGTCATTTCAACCTACCTTTCCTCGGTGACTAAACGATACTCCCAAGACATTTATTAATTAAAGAATTTACAGCTCATTTCAATGTCTTTTGCACTTCTCTTCATTTCATTTGGACTAGTGGCCTCTATTATAATATCATTCTCGGCACATTGGCCGTGTTTCATATCTCATGGTCACTTCTTTTTCTTTCAAACACCATTAAGGATTATCAACAACAAGGCATTTCTATTCAAGACTTTAAGTACACAAGTGAGCAAAGAAGGGTCTTAGGCACAATGGGATTTCTTACACAATTCGACATGATATCTTTCATTAGAATCACGTCTTGAAGTCATAGCATGTTAACACACAACACATACTTAGATCACATTCCCAAAGGATAACACAATAATATAAAAGCATTAGAAATAGACAAATTTATAATGAACTACTCGGGACTTACAAGAACATCGTGGGATTCAATTCTAAGAGAGAAGTTTAGCCAACATACCACGACTTGAGCTTCCTTAAATTATTACAATGATTCGGGAATCTTAGCCACTTTGATCTATTTGGAATATAACAAAATTGAACACAAATTAGAAAGGCGTTCATGGTTCCAGCTCATTTGAGCTTTTTATCAAACACTAGGTGGGCATTATGATTTCAAGGTCCTCCTATTGTGGATTCCTTCATCCCACTACCCAAAGTCTACCCAATTGATCTCAAAAATCTTCACACAAACCTTGATAGTACATGCATGCATAATGAATAATTCTCACACCCAAGGATTGCTTTTCTCATTACCTATTTAAGTTAAACCTGAAATAAAGGGCTAGAGAGAATCTTACCTCTAGGATGAAGTCTTCGTGAGTTTTCCTTGTTAATTTTTCAAGCCTTGAGCAATAATTGTTGAAGCCCCGATGAAAATCTATGGTCCTATATGTGACCTCATAACACTTCTGCGGTCCACAAAATGGACCGCATTATGGCCCTCTGAAACTGGGCATTTCTGTGCAGGTATGTGACAGGTCTGCGGTCGTAGAAAGGACCACAAAACCTCATTCCAAAATTTCTCATGTCTTCTGCGACAGAGGTGTAGCCCGTGAAACAATTACGAGGTCGTATAGTTTTCCACAAAACAACCTTCAAAATTTGCCCATTTCTTTGCTTCACTTTGCGGCTGATCTGCTGTCCGCAAATCTGTTCTGCGGTCACATAATGGACTGCAGAAATGCACTGTTCTGCAAACACTTTTCTTCAACTCCCCGACGCTCTGTATTAGCGCACCTCGGCACCACGAAACCCTAGGGTTTATTTGAAATTTGTACGGGGCCTTAGAGTTTTTGTTGTTATAAATGTCTATTTGTTTATCAAGTGAAAATTGATGAATGAAGCATATAAAACTTGAGATTTGAAGGGAAGATTAGTTTGAGTGAAATTGAGCACTTCTATGGTAATCGAACTTGAAGCTACTGTAGGAGGTAATTATATTGTGTTCTTGCATGTGCTTAAGGTTATCTTGATGGTGATCAAGTTAAATGGATGGACTAAACATGAACCAGTGAATAATGTTTCTAATTGAGGATAGTTGAAGTTGTGGTCTATTTTCTTTGTTATAAATATTTGGTATAAATATGAAATCATTGATGAATGAATTCATATCATGTTAAGGATACTGTTAAGTTAAAGTAAGAAGTCTATTAAGAGTGATATAGGGTATACAGATTCCAATACGAGCTTGCCGCTCGTCGTGAAGTAATTATGACTTGTTCTTAAATGGTGTCTTGTTATTGATACTTATATGTTTCTAGATTTCTGTGGTTGTTGTTATTGGTATATGGTATTGGAAGAGGCCCTTGTTACAGGGATGATGCTACCCTAATTTACATAAATGAACTACTAGCTTAAGTTACGAACATAGCCTTTACTTAACACTGATTTTGAATTTCCTTATGCTATGATAGATTGATTTGAGTTGTTTGAAGGGTTGCTTGGAAGGTATTAAATACCCAACGGGGTTAAGGTATATTAAGGCTAACTCTTTCCTTCATTTTGGCATGATCCTGTGACTACATACATTTGATAACGAGACATAAAAATAAGTTTATACACCTGAATTCATGTACATTATTCCACTCTCATAAGTTATAGTATTCTCCGTTATGTGGATTTATATTCACTTAAGTATTATCTTCTTTCAGTCAAGAGAGTAAGGGATCCATATATATACATATACAGTATTAATGTATGTTCACCACTATCGAGCTATAATCGGTAGGCAAGACCATATTGGGCAACCCCTGATCAGATAGTAAGTTATATACCGAGCCTACTACGGTCGAGTGCCAATGACCGAGCCTAGAATGGCCGAGATACTATAATAACCCGACCTGCCATTTTGAGCATTTGCATTCCATTTGGCTATTTGAGGTCTTGATTAACTTTGTATGATGTATTATGACTTGTGTGCATCGTCGGTTTTTGGTTTCAGGTGTTTTAGAATTAGTTTGAAAGAATGAATTTCATGTTTGAAGCTTTAAGTTGGAAGAGTTGACCAAGTTTACTTATTAGTATTTGACCTTGGATCGAAGTTTTGATGATTCCCTTATGTTCGAATGATGATTCTGGACTTGGGCGTATGCCTGGGATATTATTTGGATATTTCTAAAAGGTTTTGGCACTAATTGGCAAAAGTTAGAAATTTGAAGGTTTGGAATATTCATAAGTTTGACCAGGAGTTAACTTTGATGATATCGGGTTTGGATTGTGGTTTTCGCAATTTGAATAGCCTCGTTATGTCATTTTTATGAAAAATTTGGGTTCATTCTGGGTTGATTTGATATGTTTCAGCACAAGTTTTAGAAGTTGAATGTTCAAATGTTCATTAAGTTTGATTTGAGGTGCGATTCATCATTTCAATATTTTTATGCGTGATATGAGGCCTCGAGTAGGTCTGTGTTATGTTATGTAACATTTTGGTATATTTGGATGGGGTCCCGAGAGGCTCGGGTGAGTGACAAACGTGGTTCAGATTATTTTATCGCTTGTTGTATTGCTGAAGGAATTTTTGGTGCTGGTGTAACCGCATCTGGGGAGTCGTGGTCGCAGATGCTCGTTGTTCATTTTAGAAGCAGGAAAAGGCTGGGTGAGGAAGGGTCGCAAAAGAGGAGTTTTGAGTGCATGTGTGATTGGCTAGAGCGCAGAAGCGAGGGCTTGCGCAGGAGCAGATGATGGCTCACACCTGTGATGTTGTAGAAGCCGAATAGTGTCCACAGGTGAGAGACGTCAGCTGGCTAGTGGAGTTCGCAAAAGAGGAGCTTCTGTCGCAGAAGCGACTTCTATTATCGCATGTGCGAATAGGCCTGGGCAAAATCCATATTTTGAGAGTTGGTCATTTTATTCACATTTTTGGGGTTTGAAACTCATTTTTGGGCGACTTTGGAGAGGAATATCACCACATGGATTGGCGTGAGCATTCTTGACTCACTTTTGATTATATTTCATGAATTTATCTTTGTTTTTGGCATTTGATTATTAATTGTGAAAGAGAAATAAGAGGTTTTGTCTATAATTTCATAAAAAAGATTTTCAAATTTTGAACATAGATTCGGAGTCAAATTTGAGTGAAACTAGTCTGGCTGGACTCGTAATAAAATGGGTTGCCAGATTTTGTGAGTTTTATCGGGTTTCGAGGTGCGGACCCCAGTTTGACTTTTTGGTTGGCTTTGGGTTAATGTGTAAATACTCGACCTTTATCATTTGTAATTATTCCCTTAGGCATTATTTGATGTTTTGAGTTGTTTTTGGCTAGTTTTGAGCCATTCAGAGGTCGGTACACGCAAGATGGCATTTCAAGAGTATTTTTTGGCTTGCTCGGTATTGGATTCTGCTTATTCGAGGTAAGTAACACTCTTAAACTTGGTGCTGAGGGTAGGAACCCCTGAATACGTGTTATGTTCTTAGTGTTGACGTGACACATATGCTAGGTGACGAGCGTGTGGGCGTGCGCCGTGTGAATTGTGACTCGGTTAATTATATGGTACTGTGAAGTTACTTAATCTTGTCTTTATGCATGAAATTTCTACGTGATTGAATAATTGAGCTGTGATCCATGTTAGAAACTACGTTTATGTTATATGCTTATTCCATTCAGACCCAATGAGGTCATTTCTACTGTTGAGTTATTTTCTTAAAATTTGCAATTAAATACTCAAACATAGTCATTCATTTGCATATCATATCTTAGTCTCTGTTATCATTTGTTGTCACAACATGTTATCATTGTTTGGGCTAATTGGAATGAGATTTGGGAGCCCGAGAGACTAGAGAAATTGATGACTGAGTTGGGGCCTGAGAGCCGGATTGTGAGTGATATTGATGGGATCGGATTGCATGGCGTAGCATGTTTATTTGATTCATAATGGGATCGGGCTGCATCCCGCAGTAAGCCATATTGGATTTATATATATTTTTATTATATGGATCAGGTTGCACATTGTATCAGGCCCTATGGGCTTTATATATATTATTGATGAGATCGGGCTGCATGTCACGACAAGCCATGATGGCTTATATTAGCACTAGGGCAGGATCCGCCCCTCCGGAGTCTGACATGCCAGCAGTGAGTGCATGTTTTATTGATTCATGACCGGATCAGGCTGTGAGCCGTAGTATGCACCGTACAGTGCTGAGTGATCGTGATGAGTGGGAGTGCGAGACAGTGAGATAGACTACTCTGAGAGTATGAGTACATGAGTCCATCATTGTGATGCATTTCATTGACATGTATACTTGACATACAGGCATATAGATGCATTTCCTCATGCTAGACGATTTTGTGACATTTGGAACTTCACATGCACATTGACATGTAGGCATAGAGATGTACTTATCTCATGCTATCTAAAATTGAAACATCTTTTCTGTTGTTGAAAGTTTTTGGGAAAAATCACAGATTTCTGACTTACCCCTATTTTGGTGATTTCGGTGAAGGATTTGGATTTTTACTATTATACTTCAAAAGCATGCCTATTTTTCCATTACTATGAACGAGCTAAGCATCATATCTTTGAGTGCTTTATTATATTACTTTTATTATATTATTATGAGTTGGTGTTGTCTATTAGTATTGGACTCTGACCGTTGTCCAAGCTCGACATTTCTTTCAACCTAAGGTTAGGTTTGTTACTTATTGAGTACATGGGGTCGGTTGTACTCATACTACACTTCTGCACCTTGCGTGCATATTTTAGATGAAGATGTCATTGTGTATGGCAGGAGCTGGAATAGAAAATGTACCAACGTTTTGGTCATAGCTACCTCTTGTTCTTGGTAGCATTATAATTATTAATCTATTCACGTATATTTCAAACAGATGATGTATTTATTTCATATCAGCTTTGTAAACTCTAAATCTTAGAAGCTCATGATTTATACTATCAGTCATTTGGAATTTTTTGTATAAAAGTTCAGTTGTATTATCACTACTTCTCTTAATGAATCTCATTGATATTGGATTGTTGCTAATTGGTTTACCTAGTGGGTTGGGGTTATGTGCCATCATGAGTAGCTAGATTTTGGGTTGTGACAAGTTGGTATCAGAGCTCTAGGTTCATAGGTTCTATGAGTCATGAGAAAATGTCTAGTAGAGTCTTGTGGATCGGTATGATAACGTCCATACCTATCTTCGAGAGGCTACATGGAATCTGTGATAAACTTTCCATCTTTCTTTCCTTATCGTGCAGTGTTAATTCAGCTTGAAGCGTACCTCTTTGAATTCCTTCCACTCACTCAAATGCGTATGTGAATGCTCGGTATCAAATGTGCATTGTCAGCTTATGATTCCATGGATGAGGAGCAAGATATATTATTTTGTGTTTTGGTGATGGGCCAGTCTGGAGGACTTGAGGTCGGGTTTTGACCGGATGGTTTCAGTTATGTGAGTATGTATTTTTGGACTTCTATGTCTGGTAGTGTCCCTAGGAGTGGGGCTTACGGTTTGGTGAGTGGTTGGATGGTTATATGATGAATGTGATGTGACTGTGGAATGTGTTCAGATGGCTTGGACTTGGCAAGAATAGTTTGCTTGGGATGTGAAGAGGACCATTGGGAGCTTGATTAATGTTTTGATGTATTGTACGGTTCTGAGTTCTTAGGATGTTGAGATACATTTCAGATGTACATTTGTGGAACGAAGTAGATTCTCATGTCTTGTTGATGAGTTCTGGCTCATGAATATTAAGTAACTGCATAGTAGTTGTGGTTGTGAAAGGGTATAAAGAGATATCAGTTTGAGGCACAGCAGGTATATTATCACCTGCGAGGTAATCTATGGATGTGCGATCCTTATGATGTTGCGTGGAAACTTTCTTTTCTACTAGTGGGTATATGTGTTGCGATTTGAGTTTGGATTGGTTGAGAACATTAACCTGACCATCACGAGGATGGATGCGAGCTTAGCAGATGATTTGAGGTGTTATATGGTTGTGTTACATGAGCTTACAAAGGATTTAGTTGAATCTCACTGCGGTATTATGATAGTAATAGAGTATGGTCATTGTGAGTTATCGAATGTTTTGTTTTATGGCTTTGAGCTAAGTGGGGGAGTCTACTATCGATGATTAATTGCATGGTTACGTGTTGTATTGATTTTGGTCTGAGGCATACTTGTGGATCAGTTATGACTTGCAGAGGCTGGTTTTGAGGACGACTTAAGCAAGAAATTTAATGATGCATGGTGTATTACACTTTATGGGTACATAGGAATCATGGAATGATGGAGTTGTTATTCGTGAAGGATGGAGTTGTTGTGTTAAGGTGGGGTTACTTCATTGGGTATTATTGTGCTAATAAGGCATAGGTCGTTCGGCCCGTTTGGGCGGTGCAATTGAGATTTGAGCAGAGTGGATGAATCTCGAGGAGGTTCTAAAGAGTTTAGATTCCTATGTGGCATTTGAGAATTTTCCAGATTTGTATATGGCTAGATTATGAGATTTGCATCGGATGGTGTCGGGACTTGAGGTATTTTTCTCTCAATATGGATTCTATATTTCAGTATCATAAAGGTAAAAAGAACAACTTTAAATTTGTAGAAGGTATCTTCAGAGTAGGTGTCTCGATTGTGGTAGTTTTGGGGTGCTTAAGGGGGAATACAATGGCTTGTGGTCCTTATGGTGGAGTGATTTTATGCTAGGATCTTTTGTGGTGAACTTTGGGTAAGGATCGCGGTGTTCTGGCAAGGAGAAGTGTCAACTTGAGGGTAATTCGAAAGGAACTCGAAGGAAATAGAACAACTTGGTAGTAGGTTGGATCAATATGGTTATGGTATGCTTAGTTCTTTTTGCTCTTATGATGAGGTGAGGCTTTATGGGTGTTTTGCGGTAATATTCTTGGATTTGGATACCTGCACGGCTTGGTTGAGTTAGAGGGATTTAGTTCTTATAGCTTGTTTATGTGCAAATGGATTTCAAAGTGCTCTCGATTATTTATACCACAATTTGAGATGGATATTTCCTACTAGCGTGAGGAGCATGTTTTGTATTGTGATTCTCTACTGGATGGGATCATGTGAAAGGTTCCTAGCTAATAGAGTATGTAGTTTTTGGTGACTCAGAGTTGATAATGAGGTTCTCATGTTTTCATATGATGGCCTAATAGAGGCGGAGCATGGTGTGATATTGGGATTTTCCTGAGCAAGTATACGATTCAGTTCAAAAAGGAAGGTCATGAGTTTATGAAGCACAAACGATTTCATATGTTGGAACTATTTGGTATTACCTGAGAAGAGTGTACATTCAGAAGGCGCACTGAGTTTGACTTAAGGATGCTTCATTGGTATTGCGGTACTCGCTTGATTGATCGACTGGTGATGTTAAGATTTTACTATATGGCATGGAAGAATTATAGAAGTATTTATCGTGGGGATGATTATGTATGAGATATGTGTTAGTCATTCAAGTGATGGAGTTGGGATCAGCTATGGGAATTCATGTGTTCTATAGATTTTGAGACTGGGAATTCTCAGAAGCAGATTTTTTTTGGGTTGCGGACTGTGGAAATGTGGCCAAAGTTAGCTAGATAGAGGTACATGTTATGGTTGGATGATTGTGGATTTTTGGAAAGCCATTTATCCATTTGGGGATGACCGGAGTTGATTTGGGGGCCCATTGGTAAGCCCGAGGAGGATGTGTATTCTATACCAAGTCAGGTTTGTTGACTCATCACCGTTATTGCTGAAAGGTGTGCCATTCGGTTAGAGTTGAACTCGATCATTTTCAGATATGTTCAATGTGTTACTCTTCTAGGCTACAAAAGGTTGTGATTTGTTGGTTATATGCACACATGATGGGGTTCTGTTCGGGACTTGTAGCTGAATTTGAGCAAGATGGCCATTGGGGTGTTGAATGGTTGATTGCGCCTTGGTTATGTTCTCTCCGGTCTGTGGTATATTTTGTTATTAGCTTTTCTATGATTATGGTCATATGCTTCGTGTATTTGATGTCAAATTGCGTGTAATTTTTGATTTTGAGAATGGTGGCTTGAGGTATTGCATCTGTACCGGTGTTTGGATGGGTTACACATTGCAACGGGGTTATGTTGGGATAAGATCCTTTGTGTTTAATGTGTCTTGATTCTACTATGTATGATGGGTTCGTAGCATTGCATTTTGGTGGTACTTGTTGAGCTTGTAGTACGGTTTTCTCATTTGAGTCATTTTCCATGATTGAGTACTTTGAATTGTTGCTTATTGGTGCACAGATTGCACGGTCTATGGCTTTAGGTTGTATTGGTATGACATGTCAATAGAATGGTTGTGTTTGATCATATGAGGTCAATGGACGTAGAATGGGTGCTATCAGAGTTGATTACAATATGTATGAAGGAATAATATCGGAAGTCGGCTTAGGATTTAGCTTTGGTTCTTGTCGGACGAGAGAGGGCTCCATGACTTTTTGATCTGATAAGTAGTTATGAGTTTCTGCGTGTTTCTTTCATGATTGGCAGGGCACAAAGGTTTTAGAACGAGGTTTTATTTCATGAGGTTTGTTACTGGTACCCGTTTTATTTTGAGCAGTTACTGTGGTCGAAAATTATTGCTACGAGTATGCTAGTTATGTGGTATATCATGTGATTTCATCTTGCTATGGTTATGTCTTGATACAACTTGATCAGCTTATATAGTGTGCAGATGCGACATTCGAGTCTTTTACGGAATTTCGAATGTTGGAAACTGGGTTCTAAAGTGTATGGACGAAGGTTAGAGTAATGATCTTCGGTTATGTTGTGTTGTCAAGCTTACATGGATTGGGATGACGTGGGATCACCCTAGGGTGTGTGCATGGTAAGGTTACAAAACACTTTGATGGCTTTGGAACGACTTTGGGCACGTTCGAGGACGAACATATGTTTAAGTGGGGGAGAATGTAGCGACCCGACTAGTCTGTAAGGCCCCGTAAAATTTTACCAAAAACCTGGGGTTTCGTGGTACCGAGGTGGACTTATGTATTAATGATTGTAGAGATTCTTCGCGGCGCAGACTTTTTAGGCTGAATAGTGCGTTGGTGAGTTGAAGAAAAAATTTGGAAGTGTAGGGCAATTTGTGCGGCTAATTCTGCGATCGCAGAACTGATCTGCGAATCACAAATCTGCCATGGAGTGAAGTAGAAACCTGAGCTAAATTTTAGGACCAATATGAGGAACATTATGTGTCCGCATAATAATTTTGTGGGCTGCACAATCCATCGCAAATCCAACACGAAGATTTTCGGAGGGATGTGCTGGGGAACATTATGCGACCGCAGAATTGGTCCGTGGACTGCAGACCGGTCGCAGAGTGAAGCAGAAAGTGCTTAGTTGTGGGACATTATGCAACCTATTTTGCGAACCGCAGAAGGTTTATGCGGTCACGTATGCGACGACAGATCTGCGTCGGTGCTTCATTTTTCTGATTTTATAAACCCGACCCCATTCTTATAAAACAAACTTAAGGTTCATTTTAGAAGGTTCAAACTTATATTTTAGAGAGAGGGGGAGGTGGTCTAGAGTGAGAAGAGGAATTCTAAGTCATTGTTCTTCAATATTTTCTCAAACCTTGAAGATTTCAATAGGATAGGTAATAGGCCAAGAAATGCTTGGGTGTGGGAGTTGTTCATTATGCATGAATGTAGTATCTAGGGTTGTGGGAAGGTTGTTGAACTCAATTAGATAGATTTTGGGTAATGAAATAGAGGAATCCACCGTTGGAGGACCTTGAGATTATAATGGCCACCTAGTGTTTGATAAAATGCTCAAATGAGCTAGAATCATGAACTCCTTACTAATTTGTTTTAAGTTTTGCCATGTCTCTAAATAGATCAAAGTTTCTAGGATTCCGGAACTATGTAGAGAATTAAGGAAATCTCAAAGTGAGGTATGTTGGCTAAACTCTTCTTTTAGAATTGAACCCCACAATGACCTTGTAAGTCTCGTGCTGCTCATTATAAATTGATTAATCTGAATAATCTCCATGTCCAAATAAATATGCGTTCTATATGTGTTATGAAGATTCTTGTTGTGTTGAGTTACTATTTGAGAATGTGGATTAAGTATGGGTTGTGTGCTAATATGTTATGGTTTAAAAACGTGATTCTAATGAAGCTATCATGTCAAACTGTGTAAGAAATCACATGTTCCTAAGACCCCAAATTGCTTAAATGTGTGTTGAAAGTATTCATTTGAAAATCCTTGTTGTTGATTATACATGATGATTGAAAGTAAAAGAAAAGAGCATGAAATATGATGTGCGGACAAAGTACCAAGAATGATATTGTGTCATGGCCATTGGTGCCAATGAAATGAATGATATGTAAAAGAATATTAAATGTGTGGTAAATCCCTTTAAACAGTAAATTCTTTGGGAGTATCGTTTAGTCACTGAGGAAGGGTGGGTCAAAATAGCCTAACCCTACACATGCCAGTGTAGGAGTGATTAAGAGGTAAATCCTCATGTTAATGTGATGAGGTTGTTTACCCTTATATGGGATGATATTTATGTGTTTATATGTTTCCCCTTGAATATGATGAGATTATTTCTAGCAAGATGTGATGTCTACCCACACGACATTGTGGTGAGACGTCTTAGCCGATCGGGTTGAGATCGGGCGCCATTCCGCGCATATGGTGTTATTGTGAGGGGATTTCTCGGGGTATGACAACTTAGACGATCAGGCAGAGATCAGACTCCATGCTAAAACATGGTCATATATTTGTGCTAAAGGTCTCCCAACTTAAAATATCAAACTTTCTTGAAATTTACCTTTCCCTTAATATGACACGTTGTTATTATTTGAGTCTCTTATTGAGTTCATGTTTCTTTCTCCGTTTATTGTCACTCATTCTATTGAGAAGGTGTTTAGATTTATATACTAGTACTATTCCATATGCACTAATGTCCATTTTTCCCGGGGCGCTGCATCTTTAATGGATGCAGGTAGTTCCATAGCAGGTGGTATTGATTTGTGGTAGCACCATACCTTCTCCTCAGCTGACTTGGTGAGCCCCACTTCACCTTGGGGTCCTGTATCTATTGTCCTTTGTGCATAGTATTATGAGGTATGGCCGGGGCCTTGTTGCCGGCACTGTCTTAGCACTCTTTTGGTTCTGTTAGGGGCTCCGCAGAAATATGATGGGTTGCATCTTGTTCGGGAAGGTTGAATTAAACTTGTTGTAATTGTTTCATATGTTCCACTTTAACTACGAATGTATAGCATACTGTTTTGGAAACTTATTAATGATGTAACTAATGGAAATGAACAGGTGTTATTCACATAACCTCTTATTGTAATGAAATGTATTATTCTCTTTATTCATGGGTGAGTTGGGTAGACGACATTGTGAAGGCTTGCTCGATCGAGGTAACCCTGTTGAGCGCTGGTCGCGCTCCCAAAGGTCAGGGTGTGACAAGCTTGGTATCAGAGCCTAAGGTTTTAAAGTGTCCTAGGATGTCTCGGAGTCATGTCTAGTAGATTCCTTCTTATCGGTGTGTTGTCAACCACATCTATAATTAGGAGGCTACATGGGCATTTAGGAATAATACCCTTCTTTGATATTCTAGATCGCGTGATAGAGCTGATTGTAAGACTCTTCCTCCTCTAACTCGTGCTTTGCTCTAATTTTCAGTAAATGGCGCCTAGGAATAAAGCAAGAACTGGATAAGGAGCCAATTCCACCCCAGGAGTGGCTGTTGATTCTTTACTTGATGATGCGGGTGAGCGCCCGCCAGGCGAGAATATTCCACCGATGACTACACTGCCTGATTCCACTACTCCTGATCAGATTGCACCTGTCCCTACACCTACTGAGGGTGCAATGATCCCTCCAACTGATATCCTAGTTCCACCTCCAGCCCCAACTTCCAGTCCTGGTGTTTCTATTGAGGATCTTAGGGGAGCCATACAGATGTTGGCTCAGATAGTGGCTTCCCAGGCTCAGAGATCAAATGTTGCACCTGCTTCTTCTAGTCAGCCATGGGATTCCTCCAGTTCCATGGTGAACAAACTTCTCCAGTTTGATCCTCCAGTGTTCACAGGTACTGATCTTGAGGAGGACCTCCAGGATTTTATTGATGAGATGCACAAGCCACTCCGAGTTATGCGTACTATTGAGACAGAGGGAGTGGAGTTGGCCTCCTACCGCCTGAAAAGGGTGGCCTATTCTTGGTTTGAAATTTGGGAGGACTCCCGCGAGGAGGGGAGCCCTCCGGTGAGGTGGAGTAAGTTTGCCGGATGCTTCCATTGATCATTTCTTTCCTGTCGAGACAAAGAAAACCTGTGCCGCCGAGTTTGAGAGCCTGAAACAAGGTAGCATAAGTGTGTGGGACTTTCATATGAGATTTGCGCGTCTGTCCAAATATGCCATCTACATGTTTCCCACTATGGAGGCAAGAGTGTGCCGGTTCGTGCAGGGCCTCAACCCTTGGTTATTAATGAGGCCACTACAGCTGTCACAACCCAAATCGAAGGGCTCCGACGGGCACCCGGTGATTAACTCAACTGAGTACCGACGTAACGTATACTTTTTATCATACTATCATGAGTAAATGAACCGGAAAGGCTGTCATGAGATAACTAGAATAAAACATATGGGAATACTCGATATAGGATGACCCAACATGATATACCGACTTATACATATAATATACCGGCCTAGAAGGCCGATATGATCATTTGTATCCATATGCCTGAAATCTGTCTAGAAGCCTCTGAGAGTACATAAATATCATAGAGGTCGGGACATGGCCCTACCATACCAATCAATACAAGTCCAAATCATACTAACCAAAGAGGCAACTCAGGAGCAAATGAAGTGCACCAACACCTTCCGCTGAGCTGATAGCCTACTTGGAGGACTCTCAAATTGTATATCGGAACCTGTGGGCATGAAACGCAGCATCCCCAGGAAAAATGGACGTTAGTACAAATAAAGTACTGAGTGTGTAAGGCGTGAAAGCAGTATATAGTAAACATGAAAGAAACTTGGAGGAAAAGGCCCAAATTGAAAGTCTGACTAGCTTCGTGAATCATGAAACATTTATAATGTCATGCATATGCGTATAAATGTCATATCATGCATAAGTATATGCGTACATCACATCATCAATCCTCTGAGGGCATCCCATCATATCATCTCGACCACTGTGGGCAAAATCATTAACGTATACCAGCTAGGTGGTAGTGCGTATAACGCCATAACCTTTTCCCATATTCCATATACATATAATATACGCATATATAACACTATCTGGTCATGAGTCAATGTACATGTATAAATGAATACAATACATAATGAAGTGAGTCAGTAAGATCTCTCGAAATGATATAAGATCAATAGGCCTTCGATTAATATCATTACATAAACTTTATCAACTTACGTATTTTCTGAGACCCATGAACATACGATATAATAATAGGACACATGGGGAATCAAGAGCATAGACACCCCTAGTACTTCTAAGAATAGATTCATTTATGACAGTTGTACATTTGCTCGTTTCGTTAGTATCATATGGATCATGCCAAAAGGAAAGAAGGGATAGTCTTAACATACCTCGTTAAACTTTATAGCACCCCTATACCACAACTTGATTAGTGTCTTGACCTTATATAATTTGGAACCGTCCAACTCTACCCTGATCTTGTAGGAATCAAACAAACACTATAAATCTCTTTGGAGTTATTCAGATTAATTTGGGAAGTAAAGTTGCTACACAATTATGGAAATATACTTGCTGCCAATGCTTGGTCCCTCCCCAAAGAATTGTTCCCAACGTGATCAATATTGTTGCCACCAATAATGGAGTTATTTTCAAATGAATTGTTTCCACAATGGAAGTATATTGTTGTCTTGTATTATCTAACTAAGTTGATGTCTTTTATATAATGTTGTTGTCTATATTATCTATATATGGTGCTTCCATGTGTGGATAATTTAGATAAATACACATGGGTATACACTTGCACTAGTCACCTACTAAAATTAGTCACCCATTCCATAACCTCACCTAATTTGCACACCCACTCACCCCTTTATTCTACAATCCTTATCTAGTTCCACTACTAGCAATATTTATCATTTACTAATAATAATAAAGGTTATCCCCTTATGGGACCTACAAGGACATGTTGTCTCTTTAACATTATTCAAACACTTTAACTAATTTTCCGTGCAATTAATTAAACACATAATTAATTTTTAAATCTCATTTCACTTAAATATTAATCACATTTAACATACTAGCATATACTTTACTATTATGGTCATGTGGTATATTGTATAGCACTAATTCATAAATATGGGATATTGTATCTTGGACCGTATCTTATCCCAAAATGTCAAACTTCGACGAAACTAATTTTATTCTAGTCGTTTACCCTATGGACTTCACGACTTTACTTATCACTTATTATAAATAGCATAGTTACTTATAACCTCAAAAATAATCTTTTCCTTGAACTTATGTCAATTTTCTTACGACAAATCCAATGTACAAAAGTACGGGATGTAACATCCTTCCTCCCTTTAGAAACATTCATCTTCGAATGTTGACTGGTGTGCTTATCAGTCTCATACCCTACATCCCTTACGAATACTTTAATACGTTCCTTTGTATCTAGGAAATTATTCTGTGAATAAATCTAAAGGTTAGGGCATTCCCCACTTTAGGCCTCTTTCTCACACCATGACTTGTAGTAGGAATTCTTCCAATCTCAAAACTGTTGCTACCTTTTGTCATGCAGAATGTACCACACTGACCTTGTTATGCGCGCCTATGTGACTCTTCTCTCCTTTCCCCCCCAGATTTTAGCCAATCTCTAGGCCTCACTTTGGGAACTTATACAGAACTATGGAAAGCTATACCTTTAGGCATCTATAGTTTTACTAAAGGTCTCCGCTCGGTACTTTATCAATCTTACGACTCTTTCAATATATTGTTTCATACCCTTTGTATGTGGTGAAACCGGGGAAGGCCGATTTTAAGGCTTCTTTAGCATTCTGAGCCTCGACCTCGGCTGTATCAGAGCAGAGTCCAAATTTTAACCCCGAGGTGCATCCCTCAAGGAAGTATCCTGAGGAGTCGATATACCTCGGGGCAGGGCAAACATTGAAGAGTGTTATGGGAAAGCGGGAAGTTCCAGAAGGCACGTGGTTAAAGCTGACCAAGTCTACAAAAATAGTACATGCCCGTACCGTGGAATTAAGTGGCAATGCCAACAGTCTCTCTTTTGTAATAATTACACATGTACCATGATGGGATTCCCCCTCATATATAAAAGGGACCTTTTCACTTTGTAACACACATGATACTTAATATACAAGGCTAAGAATATTCTCTGTTTCCTAACTCAAACATTCTCTATAATTGTCTCATTGATTTATTACCTTTTATTTATTGTATTCATAAGTTTTTCTTCATTTATTATTCGTTATTGATCACAAATAGGTCATATTTGAGGCCTTCAACACTGTCGAATCACTCTCGACCGCCCATTATCGAACTCCTGAGATCGACCTCGAGGCCCTTTCAGACCGACCTCGAGACCCTATCTCCCCGCTGCTCGGTTTGCATAATCTTGTTATCTTTCGCTTTTATTTTGTTTTCTCACCTCTCACTTAGCATCTATTGCCCAAACAACCGATATTAAAATAGATCACATATTTTTAAAACCACAAAATCAAATATAATTGTAATTACCATTTTCAATGTAAACAACCTTGGTTATCTATCCTTATGGCTTTACTACATATAGGTAGGTCATACTATACCCTAAATTTTACTTCAGTTTATTATTACCGAGGTCTGCTACTCAACTCCAGGCTACTCTTATTGCTTATCCTATATGTATAAAACTAAGTCCTTTGATGCTTCTTCATTACTGTTCATCTTAAGAATGATGGCCTAATCTGATCTCATACTTTTTAACTGTTATCCATCTATTGTTGATTCACCTCAATGTTGATCTATAATCTGCCACTGATAACTTGAAGCCTCTTATGTAATACATTGTGTTATATCTCGTGTTTTCGTATGTTAAAGTTTCGCCTTCAGTTAATCGACGTAGACTCAGGGATGAGATTATCTTGAGGTTAACGTATTTATGCTATTTATAACAAGCGATAAGTAAGTTTCATGAAGGGTAAAAGATACACGAATTCAAGAAAATGAGTTTCGTTGAAGGTTGTCAATTTGGGATAAAATATGGTCCGAGCTATAATACCCGATATTTATGGACTAGCACCATATAAGGTATCATATGACCGCGATATTATGATCTATAAGGTATATTAAAAATAAGTCAAATTTTTAAGTAATTTGAGATAATTCTTAATTATGTGGGTAATTGGTTAATTACCGGGTAACAGGACATTACCTAATTAACTAATAAGTTGAATAAAGATTAAATTCCCATCACTGTCCCTATGTGGCAGCAAGCCACATATTATACAAATGACTTTTAGTCATATTAGCTTAGGTGGCCATTTAAAGTGATGTACATAAGACAATAAGACATTAACGTGTAAAACATTTAAGTATTTTTCACTTGGACATTGAATAACCAAGTGAGATCCATATGCCTTCTTCCTAATTCAAATTCAAACATTTTCAAACCAGACACTAGAACTCAATCTAACAAGCTTCCAACAAAATTTCTTGCGAACAAATTAATTCCAACGAGAATTATTAGCACATTAGCAACGTGAGATTTTGCGATTCTAAGGGAGTACGGTGCAACCTTTTCCAAGAATATCATACAGATTTTTCTCTACTCCAGGTATGTTAAGGACATTCCTTCTTTCTTTTTGGCATGATCCAAATGATACAAAAAGAAACGAGCAAACGCACAGTTTTCATAAACGACTTTATTTATAGAAATACTAGGGGTCTCTATGTTCTTGATTACCCATGTGACATATTATTATATCTTCTATTCATGGGTCTTAGAATGATACGCAGTTGATAAAGTTTATCCGAAAGGAATATTGAGATTATTAACATATTTTCATGCATTTCATTCATTTATACATGTACATTGACCCATGACCATGTGGTGTAATATACGCGTATATATATATATATATACATATATATATGGGAAAAGGTTACGTCGTTATATACGCACCACCACCTGATCAGTTGGTATATGTTGATGATTTTGCCCATAGTGGCCGAGATGATATGATGGGATGCCCTCAGAGGCTTGATGATGTTATGTAAACCTATACCTATTCATGACACGGCATTTACACACATATGCATTATGTTATAATTGTTTCAGGATTTGCAAACTTATTTAGACTTACAGGCGAAATTCCTTATTCCATGTTTCATCTATGTATCTTATGTGCTGATTTTCATGCCTTACATACTCAGTACATTATTCGTACTGACGCCCTATTTACCGAGGCATGTTTTTTTATGCCCGCACGTGCAGTTAGGCAAGCTGACGGTCCCCATGCTTAGGATCCTTGATCAACGAGAGTTGGTGTGCTCCACTTGATCCGAAGCTGCTTTTGATTTTGGTACGATAGGCTTGTATACATAGATGGGTATGACGTGGACCAGTCCTGTCCTTGTACAATTGTATTTTCTATTAGGGGTCTGTAGGCCGTATGTATAGTTGGTTAGTAAGTGGCCTTACCGTGTTCCAGTTTTGGATATGTAGTTGTCTATAGCAGCCTTGTCGACTTGCCCCATGTATTACGCACGTATATGTACATATGCCTTTTGGGCAGGTTTCATTTATCTATGTTATTATCATGACTCAGTAGATGTTATTCAGGTTTATATCTTAGACGCATGCTTAGGGGTGTTCGAGAGGTAGGACTCGGGCACCCGCCGTGGCCCATCAGTTTGGGTCGTGACAAAAGTGGTATCAGAGCAGTTCTGTCCTAGGGTTGTCTACAGACCGTGTCTACTAGAGTCTATGGGTGTGTTGTGCACCACACTTATAGACAGGAGGCTATAGGACATATATGATGTTATCCTCCCTTTTCATCTTAGATCGTGCGATATAAGAATTCATGTTCCTAATGCTATGTTATATTTTCAGCGATGCCTCCAAAGACGACAGCCGCCCAGAAGGGAAAGTCTGTGGCTGGTGAGATTACTAGTCGAGCGCCACGAGTGACCAGGGCTCAGGGTGAGTCTCATAGTGAGATTCCATCTCAGACTTCACATACCTCGCCCTCTCCAGGAGAGCTCCAAGGGGCACCAGCTCCAGCGCCCTCCTATGTATGTTTAGCCCCTCAACCGGATGCACTGGGTCAGGAGATGAGGGATGCTATTCAGTTATTAACTAGATTAGTAGTCGCAAAGGCTCATCGTCGGGAAGTAGGTATTGGTCATGCAGATAGGTCCGTCAGTGCGAGGGTTTGTGATTTCATTAATTTAGACCCTCCGATATTCACGGGGGCAGATCCAAACAAGGACCCTCATGTATTTGTTGATAGAATGCAGAGGACGTTGAGGGTAATGAAGGCCACTGCAACTGATTCAATTGAGATAACTTCCTATAGACTCCAAGATGTTGCATTTAATTGGTACGAGTCTTGGGAATTTTCCAGAGGTGAGGATGCCCCTCCAACAGTATGGCAGGAGTTTACAGAAGATTTTCTTTGTCATTATCTACCACCAGAGCTTAGACATGCCAGAATTGATAGGTTCTTGACCATTCGGCAGGGTAACATGTGTGTTCGAGAACATAGTCTCTAATTTGATTCGTTGTCTAGGTATGCTCCCACTATTGTATCTAAGATGGAGGAGGGTTCACCGGTTTGTGATGAGGTTAGAACCGCACTTGACACTTGATTGTGTGACGATCTCACTTCAGCCAAACATTGATATTTCTCGTATTCATGCATACACTTAGGGTATAGAGGAGCGTAAGCAGAAGCAGAAGCAGAAGTAGAGGATGGATCATGAGCATGATAGGGCCCAGAATAAGAGAGCAATGTCTTTGGGTCCTTCTGGTGAGTTTCGAGGTGGTTAGAGACCACAATACCCGAGGTATCCAGCCCAGCCATTGGCTAGAGCGCCCCCTTAGTTTGGCGGTAAGAGATTTGATCGTTCCACATGTTCAGGGTCTAGTCAAAATTTTAGGGCCTCAGGTTCTCAGTATAGGGGTGAGTCAAGTCAGATGATTTCGCCATTGCCACGATGTGCTCAGTATGGTAAGCAGCATGCCTGGAAATGCCGTATGGGATTGGGTATTTGTTATACTTGTGGTTATCCGGTCCACATTATGAGGGATTGTTCGACGAGAGGTGATGCAAGCATAGCTCAGCCAACCAGATCTATAGCTGGTTCGTTATCATCAGTACGCCCCTTGGGCAAGGTTCACAAGCACCAATGAGTCGTGGTAGAGGAAAAGGCAGAGCATCTAGCTCGAGCAGCCCTTAGAATCGTATTTATGCGTTTGCAGGACGACATGATCAGGAGTCATTGCCTAATGTTGTTACAACTATATTATCAGTCTTCTCATATGATATATATGCACTGATTGACCCAGGTTCCACCTTATCATATGTTACTCCATTGGTTGCTAGTAAGTTTGGAACAAAACCTGAATTGGTTAAACCTTTTGAGGTATCTACACCTGTTGGGGACTCAGTGGTAGCTAAGCGAGTATATAGGGGTTGTATAATAGTGGTTCATAGTCAATCTACCGTAGCGGACCTAATTGAGTTAGATATGGTAGAATTTGATGTTATAATGGGTATGGATTGGTTGGATTTTTGTCATGCCAACTGTTACACCCCATGTTTTCGTACGTGAAAGTACGCCAATAAATATATTGATGGAAGCTCAAAAAAGAGACGTTACATCCGCAATTTCATATGTTAAAGTTTCGTCGTAAGTTAATGTACGTAAGTTCGGGAATGAGATTACTTTGGGATTATAAGCATTATGCTATTTCAAAAAAGTAATAAATAAATTTGTGAAGGTAAGAGGGGAAACAAGTCAAAGGAAATGAGTTTCGTCGAGGTTTCAAAATTTGGGGTAAAATACGGTCCGAGCTATAATACCGGTATTTATGGACTAGTACCATACAAGGTACCACATGGCCATGATAGTAAAATGTATAAAGTGCATTAAAAGTGAGTAGTATTTTAAGTAAGTTGAGGTAATTCTTAGTTATGTGGATAATTGGTTAATTATCGGTAACAGGATATTACTTAGTAATAAATAAATTATTAGATAATAATAAATTCCCCCAATCCATACCCATTATNTAGGAAAATTATGTTTCAACTTAAAAGTCCAACAAGATTCTCTTACATAGAAAGCACGTTTAAACCTTCTAATATGCAAATGCATATTCTATAACATATAAGCTGTGCCCAAGCTTTCAAATTAATGTGAGATTTTGTAATATTAATGGAGTACGGTGTAATCCTTCTCAAGAGAATCGACTCATGTATGTTAAGGCTAAGCTCTTCCTTCATTATGCATGATCTCGTAATTACACAAGTTTGATAACGAGACATAAAGAGAAATTCATATTCCGGAATTTACGTATATTTTCATTTTCTTGTAAGTCACAATATTCTCCTTATCGGGACTTCATATTCAATCCTTTTCCAAGTCAAGAGAGAAGAGAGTCTATATATATATACAGTATTACAATATTTTCATTACCATCGAGCTATAATCGAGGGGAAGGACCCTATTGGACAACCTCTGATCAGATGGTAAGTTATATACCGAGCCTACTGTGGCCGAGTGCCTATGAGTGAGCCCAATTGGTCGAGATACAAAGCCTAGTATGACCGAGCGCCTAGAAGCGAGCCTACTACAATAGATCCGTTATATATATACACCGAGCGTTATATGGCTGGACAACTATTTTACTTACTATATTGAGAGAGTTGAGTCAGTATCATCAGGTAAGCATATCTTCAGATTATCTTTGACTTCCAGTTGCTTTCATTGATTATATTATTAGTTCAGTTTCAGCTTTCAGTATATTGCCTCAGATACTCGATACATTATTTCGTACTGACGTCCCTTTTCTGGGGGCGTTACATTTCATGCGTGCAGGTTTAGACAGACAGACGGGTAGACCTCCTCATTAAGTGTTGCCCGTTCAGCTTGATCGGTAAGCTCTATTGACTTTCGGAGTTGCCGGGTCTAGAGCTTTATGTACATCTTGTGTATATATGTATATATGGTATGAGTAGGTCAGGGAGCTGTTCCGATCACAGTATATCCACCAGTAGAGGCTTGTAGACATATCTTGTCATTTAGTGCAGTATGTTGGGCTGGTAGGCCTTTTTTGTATATTTTGTTGGTTTGCCAGCTGTAGTAGTTATGACAGCCTTGTCAGCCCAACTCTATATTGATATTTATTTAGCGTTCGCAGTTGTCTTGCAATGCGGCCCATGGACAAAGTATGAAATCACATGTTCAGAGTTTTTTAGTCACAAGTTGGTACGCAAGGTTAGGTGAGGAACCGGGTGCCGGTCTCTCCCCCAGGTTCGGGGCCTGACAAAAGTGGTATCAGAGCAGTTCTGTCCTAGGGAGTCTACAAGCCGTGTCTAGTAGACTCTTTTTTATGGGTGTGTTGTGCACCACACTTATAAGCAGGAGGCTACAAGGCATTTAGGACTGTGACTCTTTCTTCTTACTCTAGATCGTGTGGTAGAGCTCGGTTGTAAGAACTTAATTTCCTAAATTCTATCTTATTCATAATATGACAATACCTACAGCTATAAAGACGGTTAGTAAGAGATATAGCTGTGGAAGAATTGAGCCAGAGGAACTCAATTTTTACATCATGCTTATGATGGATGAATTTGAGGTATTCAGCAAATCATGTGTATACTAAGATGTGTAAGCTTCTTGATAAGGATCCTTAAGGCAAGAATGCCTATCTACTCTTACGGTAAAAAGGAATAAGGAAGGAGACATAAGTTTCAGCAAGTAAAAGAAGCAAGGTGAAGAAGGGTACGAGGCACCCAGTTAATGAAGATTATCAGTATTACAGTTCCGACAGAAAAATATAAGCATTATGAGTTACCCTCAAGAGTAACAAAGGTATGTATAATTGGCCACCCCCATCTCCGTTATATTCTATTGGGGCTACCATGTGTAGATTAAGAAAAGGACGAGATATCAGGATCCGACTGGGTTAGGGAAACCCAAAATGGTGAATTGATTGTTTGTGTTAATTGATATTTCCGAAGAATGTTGCAAATGTGATAATAGATCTCCTTGTGAGACACCCAGATGGCGCACTCTAAGATAGTACAACTAGATATGAGTACTATAAAGATAGACACTGGAAGCCTTTAAGGGATAAATATTACCTTAGTGTGGCTCGCGTCCCTAGTAGAGCGAGAACGTTAATCAACCTGAAGAGCCACTGGATGGAACAAAGGGGAGCTAAAAGCAAAAGAACGTCTTGTTCAAGTTTTCAGAACAAAGTGATAGGCATAAATGTTAACGGGAAATAAGAAAAGAGTTAATGAAGAATTATGAGTAAGATATGATACATAGAGGACACCGGTAGATAAAAAGATGACAGTATTACAGAATCTATAGTCAAGTGAAGGAAGAGACGAGAGGTGACAGTCCTTAGGACAACAAAAGAGTATAGGCCATACAATACAGTCATGTCCTCATTTCGAGAAATAAATTCGCAACTCTAATGCAATTACCAAAAAAGAAAAAGTTAGACCCCAGAATAATAGAACCAGTATGGATTGGTGAAAAATATAAACTAAACATGAATTAGGGAATGAATGATTGATAATAATAGGCATCATGGGAATTTCAAATTTTGGTTCCGGCGATAATATGATGGACATTAGAAGAAGCTTCATGAGAAATTCGTAGAATGTTCATTCAGGGAGACGCTTCCCTAAAGCAAACGATATGAACAAAGTTAAACTTAAGAGGCTGTATGTGCCAGTTACACTAAGTATCAGCATCGCGAGTGAGGAATTTTGTTTTTCTTGGTACAGAAGGATTATCGCAAGGAGAGTAAGGGTCATTGATGATGTGAAAGGACGCCAAAGATGAAGAGGAAAAATATCTGTAGGTAGGTCATCATAACTCCAACTCTTAATACTCCCCTAAAGGGGGGAATATAGAATGATGTGGTAGTAAGTCAGAATTAAGTGGATCTAGTAACTATGGAATGATAAAGGAAGGATGAGATAAATAATGAGAAAGGGATGAGATTGCACTTATTCAAATGTTACAGATGTGCTATGATTCCAGAACACTATGTAGGCGCGATGTCAAGAAAAGGAAGTAAGGGTTCCTGTCCGAGATGTTATTGATGGATAAAGGTCCAGTACGTGAGTTAAGTTAAGACAAAGGAAATAACCCAAGAAAGATTACACGGAATATGGGTATGAGAATGGGCCAACGAGTAGTTACTGGTTGATTCAGGAAGAGCCTAGTCATGACTAGACAAGAGATTACAGAAAAATCAGCAGATCATGCAAGATAAATATGGTGAACCCTAACATGAAGAATTCAGCCTCGCAGTAATGCCATTATAATACTTGAGATATATTCAAATAGGAGTCGGGGTATTTAAAGGTACTGTATGAATGTTACATGAATAAAAGAGAGTGCCACTGGGAAGACAGATAAAATATCAGTTCAGAAGTAACCCTACAAGCACAAGGGTGTGAAGGTAAGTAACTACGGATAATTGTAGGTGAGGAAGGACATCAAAATTTTTATTGGGTATACGATGTAATAAGCTCGCAGCTTTACAAGAGTCAGAGGGTCCTCCCTAAGTACTAGAGTGAAAGACTAGCTGAGGAAATGAGGAAGAAAACATCAACCTAAGCACAGTGACCTAAAGAGGAAATGGTCTTTGTAAAGACCCGTAAGATTTCATGGCTAAAAATAATGCCCAAATAGGTCCCCACGTTGTTATAACTGTAGAAATTCTTAAAACGGACCCCTTTTGAGTAAAAAGTACCCCGGGACTTAAAAGATAAAATTTTTCAGATTTGCGCAGGTCTGCGGTCCACTATGCGATCGAAGATAAGGTTTGCGGACCACATAGTGGTCGCATACTTGGACAATTTGCTGTCAATTTTAAGGATAGCTATGCGGCCTAGAATGCGATTGCATTTCACGAATGTGGACCGCATAGTTGTCGCATTCTTGCACCTTGACTTTTGCAGAGGGAGTTATGCGACGCCCTATGCGATCACATAACAGGTATGCAGACCGCATAGTGGTCGCATAACTGGGCAGTCTACTTTTCTTTTTGGCCCATTTGAGGGCCAATTATGTGACAGGAATGCGAACCGCATAGCAGGAATGCGATCGCATTCCTGCTATGCGGTTCGCATTCCTGTCACATAATTGGCCCTCAAATGGGCCAAAAAGAAAAGTAGACTGCCCAGTTATGCGACGCCCTATGCGATCACATAACAGGTATGCAGACCGCATAGTGGTCGCATAACTGGGCAGTCTACTTTTCTTTTTGGCCCATTTGAGGGCCAATTATGTGACAGGAATGCGAACCGCATAGCAGGAATGCGATCGCATTCCCGACCGCATTTCTGCTTCGGGACTGTTAAATTTCTAATTTCATACCCGACCACCAGTTCATTAAAACACCTCCCCCTTTCATTTTAAGCTCATTTTCTGATAAATTAGAGGGAGGGGAGAGTGGGTTCTAGAGAGAGAGAGTCCAAATTCATCTAATTTTTTCCTCCAACACTACTCAGACCTGGAATTGATCAAGTATGACACAATTTTCTTCACTACAAGAGGTAAGCTTCTACCCCATTACCTTAATTTCCAAATTTTTGTTAAAATGAAACATGTTAGGTGAATTCATGAAGATAAGGGTAGGAGCCTTGCATTCATGTGACCAACTAATCATAATTTAGTAAAAGGAGATGGGTTAGAGTAATCTTTCACTAAAAAGAGATCATTTAATCTAAAAGAACACTTAGTGTTTGATAGAAAGATTAAGTGAGTTCAAGACATGATCATTGTTCCTAATTCTAAGTTAAATTATGCCACATTGTGAACTAGATTGAAGGTGCTAGAAGGTCCGATGAATTGTGGTAGAAATTAAGGAAAAATCCCAAATGAAGGTATGTATGGCTAACTTTAATCTTTGTTAAGTTACCTTGTGGTGTCTGAGTACACGGTATGAAATTCTTGCTTGAGCATATGTGAATTATTTGTCCTGCTGTGTCGAGTTGTACGAATTCATTCTATGATTTTCTTAAGTCAATTACAATGCTAATTGAGATTATGAAGGGTGAATCTTTGTGCTTATCCTACCATGTGTAAAGTTCGTTAAATGTTGAATACATCGGTATGAGAGGATGTGCTACTAAATTAAAGAAACGATAATGAAATAAAGTGTTGCATGTATCCAAGTGCTAAATGCTGTGTAGAAAATAATGAAAGTAAATATGGGCTGATTTTATTGAGTTAAATGATTGTGGAAACACCATATATGAATTGCTTATTGGTAAGGATCATTGTGCCTTGATTTCACATAGTTATTGGTTGATATGAACTTATATTCTTCATGATAAATATCCTTGTGATATAATTGTTGGTGATTGTTGTTATGAAATGGGAACATATGGTGGGATCGGGTTGGGCGCCGCAACACGAAGTAATAAGGGTGGAGAGGTAATAAGGGTGAAATGTGATTGTACGGTGGGATCGGGTTGCGCGCTGCAACACGAAGTAATAAGGGTGGAGAGGTAATAAGGGTGAGATGAGAATGTAAGGTTGGATCGGGTTGCGCGCCGTAACAGATGGAAAATTGAAACAAGTAACTGTGAAATCTTCATTGTGGTTTTCTGTAAACTTGTGTGGTACTTGTGTGGTTTCCCTAATTGCTTTCTAATTGTGTATTGTTTGATTCTACTTGGAATAAACTTGGTTCATACATGCTAGTACTATTTAATGGTGCTAACGTCCCTTTTGCCAGCGGCGCTACATCTTTCATATGGATGTAGGTGGTTCCACAGCAGGTAGCTCAGACCGCCGATAGTGGTGTTTCCCCTTCGTACCTTCAGCAGATCCGGTGAGCCCCATTTCCTCTTGGGGCCATGTGTAGTCTACATCATCTTTTTGTATATGTTATGTATTTTAAGGTATAGCCGGGGCCTTGTTGCCGGCAAGTATTGTGTAAACCCTTAGTACTCTTAGAGGCTCTGTAGACATGATGTGGGTTGTACATATATGTATTTTGGGCGGTAAATGTGTTTGCTAGTAATCGTGGTCCGAATTGGGATTGTTGTATGTTCTATGATTATCAAATGTGGAAATGATAAAGGATAATATGAACTCAAGTAGTAGATTCATGCTTAAACTCTAAATTTCTAATTCATGTGGAATAATGTATAGTATAAACATGGGGTGATGCGTTGGGTAGGAAAGGCAATCCAGGTCCGCTTGACTGGGATCATCCGGTTGGGCGTCGGTCTCGTCCCTCAATTTTGGGGCGTGACAAACTTGGTATCAGAGCCTAAGGTTTTTTAAAAGTGTCCTAGGATGTCTCGGAGCCATGTCTAGTAGAGCGCTTCTTATCGGTGTGTTGTCGACCATATCTATAATTAGGGAGCTTCATGGACATTTAGGAAAATACCCTTTCATTTTTACTCTGTATCGTGTGATGAAGTGGAAGGTGAAAACATCTTTATCTAACCCGTGCATTTTTCCAATTTTCAGTACATGGCACCCAAGAAGAGAGACCGACCGGCCCAGAGGACAATGCCACCTCAGGAGTGGCCGTGAATTCCTTATCTAATGGTGCGAGTGAGAATGATTCCCCTACCCTGTATCTGCCTGACTCTTCCATCCCAAGCCAGGATATTCCTATTCCTGCTCCAGCGAAGGGTGCTACAGTCCCTCCCGCTGATGTTCCTGATTCTTCTTCAGTCCCAGCTTCCGGTCCCGGTATTTCTGATGGGGACCTCAGGGGAGCTATTTAGATGTTGACTCAGCTAGTGGCCTCCCAGGCCCAAAGATCACATGCTGCCCCTGCATCCTCTATGAGCAAGGGGATTCTTCAGGTTCCAGGGTCAACCAGTTTCTGCGGTTAGCCCCTCCGGAGTTTACATGCACCGACCCAGAGGCTGATCCTCAATAATTCATTGATGAGATGTGCAAGACTCTCCGGGTTATGAAGGCTACATAGACCGAGGAGGTTGAGTTGGCTTCCTATCAGTTAAAGGGAGCATCGTATTTGTGGTTTGAGATGTGGGAGGGGTCCCGTGGGGAGGGGAGCCCTCCGGCAAAGTAGGATGAGTTTGTTGATGCCTTCATGGATCATTTCTTGCCTGCCGAGACTATGGCAGCCCGTGCTGCGGAGTTCAAGGTCCTTAAGTAGGGAAACATGAGTGTGTGGGAGTACCACATGGAAATCATGTGCCTGTCCAAATATGCCATCCACATGATGCCGACTATGGAGGCCAGAGTTCGACGGTTTGTTCAGGGCCTTGGTTCCTTAGTTGTTAATGAAGCTGCTACAGCTTCTCTGCATTCAGATATGAATTATGGGAAGATCGTGGAATTCGCCCAGGCCACAGAGGCTCGAAATTTGAAGATAAGAATGAAGAGGGAGAGTAGTAGTAGGGCACGGTCAGCGGGCAGCCCTGGGAGTTCAGTTGGAGGAGGGAGATCAGTCCTTGGGAAAGGGTCATCAGGGCCATTCCAGTCCTATGCTCAGTCTTCAGCCAGTGCCCCGCCATCAGGGCATAGATATCAGCGGGGAGGTCGCTTTGGACCAGGTCCAGACAAAATGAGGTTCCATCATTCGGGTCATTCCGGTGGGAGGTTCCAGCAACAGCGGAGGGCCCCATGCCCTAAGTGTGGGAGGTTTCATTCTGAGCCTTCTTACTTGGATATACTGCTATGCTATAAATGTGGAGAGAGAGGCCATATCCAGCAATACTGCCGTGCACCCAGTCAGGGCACGGGTAGGGGTACTTCTCAGCCATCCAACTCTTCAGCTGCTACATCTTCAGCATGCCCTCTAGCTTCAGCAGGGCGCGGTACAGTTAGGGGTGCAGCACGAGGTCAAGAGGGACCCAGTTGGTTCTATGCTTTGAGTGGTCGCCAGAGTGTGGAGGCTTCCCCAGATCTTGTCCCAGGTAGTCTGACTGTTCAGCCACATGATGTTTATGCTCTTATTGATCCCGGGTCTTCTTTGTCAGAAGTTACTCCATTTATTGCTTCAAGTTTTGGGATATAACCCGAACAACTTCACAAGTCGTTCTCTGTGTCGACTCCGATTGGTGATTCCATTATGGCCGTGCGAGTCTATAGGAATTGTGTTGTCACGGTGCGTGGTCGGGATACCACGACCGATCTTATTGAGTTAGAAATGGTAGATTTTGATGTAATTATGGGGATGGATTGTCTCTATTCGTGCTTTTCTAAACTCCACTGCCGAACCTGGATTATGAGGCTTGAGTTTCCTAATGAATCAGTTATCGAGTGGGAGGGGAATAATGTTTTGCCAAGAGGTAGATTTATTTCCTACCTTAAAGCCTTAAAGATTATCAGAAAAGGGTGCATCTACCATTTGGTCCAGGTTGCGGACACCACTTCAGAAGTGCCTGCTCCCGAATCTGTGCCAGTTGTGAATGAATTTCTTGAAGTATTTTCGGGTGAGCTTCCTGGGATCCCACCAGATAGAGAGATCGATTTCGTGATTGATGTATTTCCAGATACACAACCAATATCTATTCCACCTTATCAAATGGTGCCAGTAGAATTGAGAGAGTTAAAAGAGAAATTGAAAGATCTATTGGAAAAGGGTTTCATACGGCCAAGTGTGTCGCCTTGAGGCGCACCGGTTCTTTTTGTCACAAAGAAAGATAGATCGCTTCGGATGTGTATTGATTATTGGCAGCTCAACAAGGTCACCATTAAAAAAAAATACCCATAGCCTCATATAGATGATTTGTTCGATCAGTTGCAAGGTGCTAGGTTCTTCTTAAAGATTGATTTGCGATCCGGGTATCACCAGTTAAAAATCAGGGAGCAGGACATTCCTAAGACTGCCTTCAGAACTCGATATGGGCACTTTGAATTTCTGGTAATGTCTTTTGGGCTAACCAACGCCCCAACAACTTTTATGGATCTTATGAATCTTATGAATCGGGTTTTCAAACTGTTTCTTGACTCCTTTGTGATTGTCTTCATTGACGACATCCTCGTTTATTCATGAAGTCAGGAAGATCATGCTACTCACCTCAGGGTAGTTCTGCATACTCTTCTTCAGCATCAGGTTTATGCAAAGTTTTCAAAATGTGAATTTTTGCTAGAATCAGTCGCTTTTTTAGGCCATGTTGTCTCCGTGGAAGGGATTCGGGTTGATCCCCAAAAGATTGCAGCGGTAAAGGATTGTCCCAGGCCAACGACCCCGACAGAGATTCTCAATTTCTTGGGTTCGGCTGGGTATTATCGGAGGTTTGTGGAGGGATTCTCTACCCTCGCCTCCCCATTGACTAAGCTGACGCAGAAGGTCGTTAAGTTCCAGTGGTCTGATGCTTGTGAAAAGAGTTTTCAGGAATTGAAATCGAGATTAACTATGGCGCCCGTGTTGACTTTGCCAGAAGGTTCGGAAGGGTTTGTGGTGTATTGTGATGCCTCAAGGGTTGGTTTGGGGTGTGTATTGATCCAATGTGGTAAGGTAATAGCATATGCTTCTAGGCAGCTCAATAACCGCAAAAAGAATTACCCGACGCATGATTTGGAGCTCGCGGCGGTTGTGTTTGCATTAAAAATCTGGCGGCATTATCTTTATGGGGTCCATGTGGACGTGTTCACCGACCACAAGAGTCTTCAGTATTTATTCAAACAAAAGGAGTTGAACTTAAGGCAACGGAGGTGGTTGGAATTGCTCAAGGATTATGATATGAATATTTTGTACCATCCAGGGAAGGCGACTGTGGTAGCCGACGCTCTTAGTCGAAAATCCATGGGTACCTTGGCTCATTTGGAAGCAGGTCAGAGGCTTTTGGCTTAGGAGGTTTATCAGTTGGCTAATCTGGGGTCTGTCTTTCCACCTCAGACGAAGGGGATGTCGTGGTGTGTAATGGAGCAGAATATTCACTTCTAACGGAAATCAAGGAAAAGAAATTCATAGATCCATCATTGGTACAGTTGAGAGAGGCAAATCTGAATCATAAGACTACAACATTTTCACACGGCAATGATGACTGTGTTTTGCGGTGCCAAGGGAGGCTATGTGTTCCGGACGTGGATGATCTTTAGGAAAGGGTAATGGCAGAGGCTCACAATTCCAGGTATTCAGTACACCCAGGTTCTACAAAGATGTATCATGATCTCAAAGAGATTTATTAGTGGAATGGTATGAAGAGGGGTGTGGCGGACTTTGTGGCTAGGTGTCCGAATTGTCAGCAAGTAAAGGCCGAGCACAGAGGCCAGTGGGTTGCACAACTTATGTAAATACCAATGTGGAAATGGGAGATGATAAATATGGACTTTGTGGTGGGGTTACCTCGCACTCCATGTAGGTTCGACTCTGTTTGGGTAATAGGGGATCGGCTCACGAAATCAGCTCACTTCTTGCCAGTCAAGTCCACCGATACTGCGGAATAGTACGCTCAGTCGTATATCAAGGAAATAGTCAGACTCCATGGCACTCTAGTATCTATTATCTCGGATCGAGGGGCCCAGTTCACAACTAACTTTTGGAAGAAATTTTAGTAGGGTTTGGGTACGCAGGTAAATCTCAGCACAACATTCCATCCACAGACTGATGGGCAGGCAGAGCGGACTATTCAGACGCTTGAAGATATGTTACGGGCTTGTGTGTTAGATTTCAAGGGTAGCTGGGATGATCACTTGCCGCATATAGAATTTTCTTATAATAACAGTTTCCATGCTAGTATTCAGATGGCCCCATTTGAGGCGTTGTACGGAAGGAAGTGTAGGTCTCCGATTGGATGGTTCGAGGTTGGCGAGGCGGAACTGTTAGGACCGGATCTTGTGCACCAAGATATGGAAAAAGTTAAGTTCATTCAGGAAAGGATGAAAACTTCTCAGAGTCGTCAAAAATCCTATGCGGACGTTCGTCGAAGAGATTTGGAGTTTCAAGTCGATGATTGTGTATTCTTGAAGGTGCCTCCCATGAAGGGAGTGATGGGAAGAAAGGGAAATTGAGCCCAAGGTATGTCGGGCCATATAAGATTGCTCAAAGGATAGGACATGTGGCTTATAGGCTGGAATTGCCCCCTGAAATGTCATTAGTGCACCCAATGTTTCATGTGTCCATGTTGAAAAAGGTGATTGGGGATCCATCCGCCATTGTACTGGTTGAGACGGTTGAAATTAATGAAGGATTGTCATATGAAGAGGTTCCCGTCGCTATTCTTGATAGGCAAGTCCGTATATTGAGGAACAAAGAGATTGCTTTTGTTAAAGTATTATGGCAGAGTCAACAAGTCGAAGAAGCCACATGGGAAGCGGAAAATGAAATGAAAGAGAAATATCCCCACTTTTTTGAATAAGTCCGGTAGAGGTTTTGAAAGTTGTCATTCCTAAGCAAGTATATATTATGTTAAATTTTGCGCAAGAACACTCCACTCCCCTAATTACCCTACTATTGTGACTTCCCAAACTTTGTGCCATAAATGTATATGTTGTTGTGAATAGCTGAATTATGTGCAACTCATTATAATAGCTGAATTATGTGCAAATTTTTGGAGTTAACCGAACTATGTGAGGCTGGTGAAGTAATTGAATTGCATGTAGCTTGTTGAAAGGATCGGGTTTTGTGCAAGTTGATAGAGTAATTGGTAATGTGTTGAATTGGTTAAACATGTGTTTCAGGGGCTCTCTGACAGATAGATAGGCCTAATTACAAAGGAAACTCTAGCGAAATTTTCAGAAAATATCAGAGTTAGTAAAAACTTGGCGGTTGGTTTATTTTATGTTTTCCTACTCTAGTGATTCTCCCCGATCCTCATTCGAGGACGAATGATTTTAAGTGGAGGAGAATGTAAAGACCCGTAAAATTTCATGGCTAAAAATAATGCCCAAATAGGTCCCCGTGTTGTTATAATTGTAGAAATTCTTAAAACGGACCCCTTTTGAGTAAAAAGTACCCCGAGACTTAAAAGATAAAATTTTCCAGATTTGCGCAGGTCTGCGGTCCACTATGCGATTGCAGATCAGGTATGCGGACCGCATAGTGGTCGCATACCTGGACAGTTTGCTGTCCATTTTGAGGACAGCTATGCGGCCTAAAATGCGGGCCGCATAGTTGCCGCATTCTTGCATCTTGACTTTTGCGGAGGGAGTTATGCGACGCACTATGCAATCGCATAACAAGTATGCGGACCGCATAGTGGTCGCATACCTGGCAGTCTACTTTTCTTGTTTTCCCATTTGAGGGCCGATTATGCGACAGGAATGCAGACCGCATAGAAGGAATGCGATCGCATTCCTGACCGCATTTCTGCTTCGCGACTGTTAAATTTCTAATTTCACACCCGACCCCCATTTCATTAAAACACCTCTTCCTTTCATTTTAAGCTCATTTTCTGATAAATTAGAGAGAGGAGAGCGTGGGTTCTAGAGAGAGAGAGAGTCCAACTTCATCTAATTTGTTCCTCCAACACTACTCAGACTTGGAATTGATCAAGTATGACACCATTTTCTTCACTACAAGAGGTAAGCTTCTACCTCATCAACCTTAAGTTCCAAATTTTTGTTAAAATGAAACATGGTTAGGTGAATTCATGAAGATAAGGGTAGGAGCCTTGCATGCATGTGACCAACTAATCATAATCTAGTAAAAGGAAATGGGTTAGAGTAATCTTTCACTAAAAAAAGATCATTTATTCTAAAAGAACACTTAGTGTTTGATAGAACGATCAAGTGAGTTCAAGACATGATCATTGTTCCTAATTCTAAGTTAAATTATGCCACATTGTGAACTAGATTGAAGGTGCTAGAAGGTCGGTGAATTGTGGTAGAAATTAAGGAAAAATCCCAAATGAAGGTATGTATGGATAACTTTAATCTTTGTTGAGTTACCTTGTGGTGTCCGAGTACACGGTATGAAATTCTTGCTTGAGCATATGTGAATTGTTTGTCCTACTGTGTCGAGTTGTACGAATTCATTCTCTGATTTTATTAAGTCAATTACCATGCTAATTGAGATTATGAATGGTGAATCTTTGTGCTTATCCTACCATGTGTAAAGCTCGTTAAATGTTGAATACATCAGTATGAGAGGATGTGCTGCAAAACAAAAGAAACGATAATGAAATAAAGTGTTGAATGTATCTAAGTGCTAAATGCTGTGTAGTAAATAGTGAAAGTAAATATGGGCTGATTTTATTGAGTTAAATGATTGTGGCAACGCCATATATGAATTGCTTATTGGTAAGGATCATTGTGCCTTGATTTCACATAGTTATTGGTTGAGATGAGCTTATATTCTTTATGATATATATCCTTGTGATATAATTGTTGGTGATTGTTGTTATGAAATGGGAACATACAGTGGGATCGGGTTGGGCGCCGCAACACGAAGTAATAAGGGTGGAGAGGTAATAAGGGTGAAATGTGATTGTATGGTGGGACCAGGTTGCGCACTGCAACACGAAGTAATAAGGGTGGAGAGGTAATAAGGGTGAAATGTGATTGTATGGTGGGACCAGGTTGCGCACTGCAACACGAAGTAATAAGGGTGGAGAGGTAATAAGGGTGAAATGTGATTGTATGGTGGGACCAGGTTGCGCACTGCAACACGAAGTAATAAGGGTGGAGAGGTAATAAGGGTGAGATGAGAATGTACGGTTGGATCGGGTTGCGCGCCGTAACAGATGGAAAATTGAAACAAGTAACTGTGAAATCTTCATTGTGGTTTTCTATATACTTGTGTGGTTACCCTAATTGCTTTCTAATTGTGTATTGTTTGATTCTACCTCGAATAAACTTGGTTCATACATGCTAGTACTATTCAATGGTGCTAACGTCCCTTTTGCCGGGGCGCTACATCTTTCATATGGATGGGTGGTTCCACAACAGGTAGCTCAGACCGTCGATAGTGGTGTTTCCCCTTCGTACCTTCAGCAGATCCGGTGAGCCCTATTTCCTCTCGGGGCCGTGTGTTGTCTACATAATCTTTTTGTATATGTTATGTATTTTAAGGTATAGCCGGGGCCTTGTTTCCGGCAAGTATTATGTAAACCCTTAGTACCCTTAGAGGCTCCATAGACATGATGTGGGTTGTACATATATGTATTTTGGGCGGTAAATGTGGTTACTAGTAATCGTGGTCCGAATTTGAATTGTTGTATGTTTTGTGATTATTAAATGTGGAAATGATAAAGGATAATATGAACTCAAGTAGTAGATTCATGCTTAAACTCTAAATTGCTAATTCATGTGGAATAATGTATAGTATAAACACGGGGTGATGCTTTGGGTAGGAAAGGAAGTCCAGGTCCGCTTGACCGGGATCATCCGGTTAGGCGCCGGTCTCGTCCCTTGGTTTTGGGGAGTGACAGTCTTGTAACAATAGTTTCACAACAACATTGTACGTCCTCCATTAGAAAGAGGAACCTATCTTGGCTAGTGAACGGGAAGTAAAAATCAAAATTAATATTCTAAGATCACATGAGTTGTACAAAAATTCCGGCATGCGTGAGAGCTAAGATAAGCTAAGTATGCACGCAACAAGGGGGCAGAAAGACCACGAAAGTAATAGCTTATGATTAAAGAGAGTTGAGAAGGAAAGAAAGGAATTATTCGATCAATGATCTAGAGTTGGTTACGTTATAAACTCACTTAAGAGTTCAGAGTTTTTATACATGCAGCATATATGTTGACAATCATACAAACAAAGAAGACTCGACTCTGGTATAATTTAAAAGAAGGAATTGAGCCTAGGGCATGGACAAAGGATTGAGTTGTTAAAATATTGTATCATGGATATTCCATAATGCCTATGAAAGGCTAAAAGTAATAACTAATACCAGGACCCGCAGATCGGAAAATAGCTTAAGCCTACATAAAGGCTGATTAGAAGGAGGAGGAAACTAAGGAGTTACATCAACCAAGTAAATCAGGAGTCTAATTATTGGACCTAGAAAATTATAGAAATCGTGATTGAGAACATTGCAGGATCACTCTTAATCAGAGCTACAAGAGAGAAAGTACAACAACCATGTTCTATAATGGCCCTACGATAAAGCCAGTTGGAAAAGTACCATCCTCATAAGCAGTCAGTACGAAGCTCCCACCGGATTGTATATGCACTAGAGGTGCAAGTATTATAATAGAGCTTCAAGTTATGGATGTGAATTACACCTTTGTAGAAGGGATGTCATGAAAGAGATGGAAGATATGATGCAAGATTTTAATGTAGTAAGGTAAAGGTGAACAACATACGAAATACTCAAATACAGAAAGTTGTGAATAGTCCATACTTGGATAAAAGGCTAGAAGCACGGGGATTCAGTATCCAGGAATGATAGCGGCATCGTCAGTAGCATATCTTCTAGCCTATGGTTTCTAGGTATTGAGAGGTCTAGTTAATAGAGTAAAATAAGTTTTGGAGACGATGTGATGTCTCTCTTGATGTTCCAGAATAACATAAGGAAATCTATGGTGCAAGAAAGTTAAAGAAAAGTTGCGAATAGTATAAATGAATATGTGTAGGTTGCAAGCTAAAGTATGGTAAAATGACAAGGTGTTAGGAAAATAGGATTAAGGATAAGAAAGGGCGAGTGAGAAGGTTATGAGAATGGATAAGTCCTCAGGATTAAGCCTATGAAAATAAGAGAGCGGATGGTTTCTCTAAGTTATTGAAAGCTCATATTTCCTGAATGAACTCAAATGAGTCTAAGACTAGTAGCATTTAGAGGAGCTGGAATGTTATCCCGGTAGTAGAATGAAGGTGTGATTAAGATAGACGAAGGATAACATTTGGGCCTTCGATGGAGTACTGATTTCATGAATTGTACAGGATTTAAATATCCACGTTGGGTAAATCACATTGGGATTGTATAAAATAAGATTATATAAGTATAGTGTCGTATCGCCCCTAGGTGGATCAAGAAAATCACTTCAAATGTTCCACAATGAGACGTGAGCCCTAGCGGTAGAGTTACATAATATATCAAGTTATCAGTGATAGATGATAGATCAACATTAAGGTGAATCAACAATGGTTGGACAAAAGTCACAAAGTATGAGGTGAGATTAGGTCGTCATTCTTAAGATGAACTGTAATGAAGAAGCATTAAAGGACATAGATTTATACATGTAGGATAAGTGGTGAGAGTAACCTGGAGTTTGGTAGCAGACCTCAGTAATTACAAATCAAAATAAGAGTTATGGTAGTAAAGTCATACAGACGGATAAACGAATCTATTAAATAATCGTAATCTCAACAAAGCACCGAGCGAAGAACTTCAGGATACCTATAGATGCCCAAGGGACATATTGTCAAGCTCTGTATATGTAGATTGGCCAAAAGCTGGAGGAAAAAGGGGAGAAGAGTCACATAGGCGCACTTACAAGGTCAAAGTCGTACAGGCTGCATGATAGAAGGTAACAATAGTTACGAGGTTGGAAGGATTCCGACCGTAAGTCATGGTGTGAGAAAGAGGCCTAAAGGGGGAAATGCGCTGGCCTTTGGAATTATTCACAGAAAAATGCCTAGATGGCAAGGAGAGTACTAAAGTATTCAGAAGACATAAATTATGAAAACAACAAGTGCATTAGTCAACATTCGAGGACGAATGTTTCAAAAGGGGGAATGATGTTACACCCCATGTTTTCGTACGTGAAAGTACGCTATAAATAAATTGATGGAAGCTCAAAAATGAGATGTTACATCCCGCAATTTCATATGTTAAAGTTTCGTCGTAAGTTAATCGACGTAAGTTCGGGAATGAGATTACTTTGGGATTATAAGCATTATGCTATTTCAAACAAGTAATAACTAAATTCATTAAGGTAAGAGGGGAAGCAAGTCAAAGAAAATGAGTTTCGTCTAGGTTTGACAATTTGGGGTAAAATACGGTCCGAGCTATAATACCCGATATTTATAGACTAGTACCATACAAGGTACCACATTGCCATGATAGTAAAAAGTATAAAGTGCATTAAAATTGAGTAGTATTTTAAGTAAGTTGGGGTAATTCTTAATTATGCGGATAATTGGTTAATTATCGGGTAACGAGATATTACTTAATAAATAAATTAGTAGATAATAATAAATTCCCCCCCCCCCTAACGTGGCAAGCTTCCTAAGCTTTCTTGATGACTAATAATGAAAATGGGAAAGGTGTCACACCTTAAGGTGACACCAATATTTCAATAAGGGACCCACCTAAACTAAAGATAACAATCTCAAAAATTAGAATTCATTCACTACACCTCTTCTGAAAGAGTCCATCAAATTTTAGGAAAATTATGTTTCAACTTAAAAGTCCAACAAGATTCTCTTACACAGAAAGCACATTCAAACCTTGTAATATGAAAATGCATGTTATATAACATATAAGTTGCGCCCAAGCTTTCAAATTAACGTGAGATTTTGCAATATTAACGAAGTACGATATAATCCTTCTCAAGAGAATCGACTCATGTATGTTAAGGCTAAGCTCTTCCTTCATTATGCATGATCTCGTAATTACACAAGTTTGATAATAAGGCATAAAGAGAAATTCATATTCAGGAATTTACGTATATTTTCCTATTCTTGTAAGTCACAATATTCTCCTTATTGAGACTTCATATGCAATTGAGTATTTCCTTTTTTCAATCAAGAGAGCAGATAATATATATATACAGTATTACAATATTTTCATTACCATCGAGCTATAATTGATGGGTACGCCCCTATTGGGCAACCTCTGATCAGATGGTAAGTTATATACCGAGCCTACTGTGGCCGAACGCCTATGAGAGAGCCCAGTTGGTCGAGATACAGAGCCTAGTATGGCCGACCACCTATGAGCGAGCCTATTACGATAGAGAAGATATATATATATATATCT
>ML433190.1:332636-354027 GCA_005239525.1 Nicotiana knightiana
TATATATATATATATACCGAGCCTTATAGGGCTGGACAACTATTTTACTTACTATATTGAGAGAGTTGAGTCAGTATCAGTAGGTAAGCATATCTTCAGATTATCTTTGACTTCCAGTTGCTTTCATTTATTATATTATCAGTTCAATTTTAGCTTTCAGTATATTGCCTTACATACTCGGTACATTATTTTGTACTGACGTCCTTTTTCTGGGGGCGCTGCATTTCATGCGTGCAGGTTCAGACATACAGACAGACATGTAGACCTCGTCATTAAGTGTTGCCCGAGTTTAGCTTGATCGATAAGCTCCATGCCTTTCGGAGTTTCCGGGTCTAGAGCTTTATGTACATCTTGTGTATATATGTATATATGGTATGCCTAGGTTGGGGAGCTATTCCGATCACATTATATCCACCAGTAGAGGGTTGTAGACATATCCTGTTAGTTAGTGCAGTATGTTTTGCTGGTAGGACTTTTTCGTATATTTTGTTGGTTTTCCAGCTGTAGTAGTTATGAGGCCTTGTCGGCCCAACTCTATGTTGATATTTAGTCAGCATTCTTAGTTGTCTAGCAATGCGGCCCATGGCCAAAGTATGACATCACATGTTCAGAGTTCCTTAGTCGCAAGTTGTTACACAAGGTTAGGTGAGGCACCGGGTGCCGGTCTCGCCCTCAGGTTTGGGGTGTGACACCAACATTGATTGTAGATCAAAGATAGTCCGATCTCAATTTCCAAGGGAGCCCGTTTTGGAGTGGAAAGGTAATACGGCGTCGGCGAGAGGTTGATTTATTTCATATCTCAAGGCAAGGAAGATGATCAGGAAGGGCTGTATTTATCAATTAGTTCGGGTTCGGGATGTGGAAGTAGAGTCACCAACCATTCAGTCCATCCCCGTGGTTAATAAATTTCCCGATGTTTTTCCTGATAAGCTTCCGAGTCTTCCTCCAGAGCGAGAAATTGAGTTTGCTATTGAACTACTACCAGATACGCATCAAATATCTATTCCTCCATATAGAATGGCCCCCGCAGAGCTGAAAGAGTTGAAGGAACAACTAAAGGAATTGCTTGGAAAAGGATTTATTAGACCTAGTACATCACTGTAGGGATCACCTATGTTATTTGTGAGGAAGAAAGATGGTTCCTTACGGATGTGTATTGATTATAGATAGTTGAATAAGGTGATGATCAAGAATAAGTACCTGCTTCCGAGGATTGATGATTTATTTATCAGTTGCAAGGTGCCAAGTGTTTTTCAAAGATAGACTTGAGGTCCGGTTAGCATCAGGTAAGGGTTAAGGAGGACGATATTTCGAAGGCAGCATTCAAGACCAGATACAAGCACTTTAAGTTTCGTGTTATGTCGTTCGGTTTGACCAGTGGCCCAACAGTATTCATGGATTTGATGAACCTTGTGTTCAGGCCCTTTTTAGATCTGTTCATAATTGTATTTATCGATGATATATTGGTGTATTCTCGTTCAGAGGCTGAGCATGCAGATCATTTGCATACTGTGCTCAGAGTTCTACAAAAAGGGAAGTTGTATGCAAAATTCTCTAAATGTGAATTCTGGTTGAACTCTGTAGCTTTCCTTGGGCATATCATTTCGAGTGAAGGTATCCGGGTTGATACACAAAAGATTGAGGCAGTAAAGACTTGGCCTAGACCCACGACACTAATGGAGGTTCGTAGCTTTCTCGGATTGACAGGTTATTATAAGAGATTTGTAGAGGGATTTTCAACCTTTCAGCACCTTTGACAAAGTTGACTCAGAGGGGAGCAAATTTTCAATGGACTGATGCTTGCGAATGGAGTTTCCAGGCATTGAAGGACATATTGACTTCTCCATTAGTTCTAACGCTCCTAGAAGGGAATGATGGTTATGTTATCTATTGTGACGCCTTGGCGGTTGTGTTGGGTTGTGTACTGATGCAGCATGGTAAGGTAGTAGCTTATGCTTCTATAAAATTGAGAAAGCACGAGAAGAATTGCCCGACCCACAATTTAGAGTTAGCCGCAATTATTCATGCACTAAAGATGTGGAGGCACTACTTGTATGACATTCATGTTGATATCTATACGTATCATAAGAGCCTCAATTATATCTTGCAAAAGGAATTGAATTTACTTCAAAGGAGGTGGTTGGAGCTACTTAAAGATTATGACGTTGATATTTTATACCATCGGGGGAAGGCGAACGTGGTAGGTGATGCCCTCAGCCGTAGATCTATGGGTATCCTGTCATATTTATATCCAGAGAAGAGAGGAATAGCCCATGAGATTCATTAGTTAGCTAGGCTTGGAGTTCGATTACTGGACTCAGGTGATATTGGAATTACTATTCAGGATACGGCAGAATCCTCGTTAGTAACTGAAGTGAAAGAACGCCATTACGAGGATCCTGTGTTAGTTCATTATAGGGATACCACCCCTTAGAAGGAGAAGACACCATTTGATATTACAGTATAGGGTCCTCAAATATTGAGGACAATTATGTGTCCCTAATGTTGCAGGGCTGCGTCGGCAGGTTATGGGAGAAACTCACTATTCTCGTAATTCTATCCATCCAGGAGCAACAAAAATGTATCATGATATCAAGGAGGTATACTGGTGGGACAGAATGAAAAAGGATATAGCAGAGTTTTTTGCTCAGTGCCCTAACTGTCAACAGGTTCAGATTGAGCATCAAAAGCCCGGTGGATTATTGCAGGTTATGGAGATTCCGATTTGGAAATGGGAAGTAATTAATATGTATTTCATCGTAGTCTTACCTCATATCCAGTCTAAGTTCTATGGGTGATTGTTGACAGGCTTACAAAAACCAGCCCATTTTCTGCCCGTTAGGACTACATATTCCACAGAGGATTATGCAAGGATTTATATTGAGGAGATAGTATGACTGCATGGTGTCCCTGTCTCTATTATCTTGGATCGAGGAGTCAATTTACAGCTAACTTCTGGAGGTCCTTCCAAAAAGGATTAGGGACTCAGGTAAGTCGTACTACAACATTTCATCCCAGATAGACGGACAGGCTGAGCGTACTATTCAAACACTTGAGGATATGTTACGAGCTTGTGTGATAGACTTCAAGGGTAGCTGGGATGATCATCTGCCGCTTATTGAGTTCTCATATAATAACAGCTACCATTCCAGTATTCAGATGGCTCCATACAAAGCTCTTTCCAGACAGAAGTATAGGTCGCCTATAGGGTGGTTCGATGTTGGGGAAACCACGTTAGTAGGACAAAAATTGGTACAACAGGCAATCGAGAAAATTAAGCTTATACAGGAAAGGCTATTAGCAGCTCAAAGTCGTCAGAAGTCGTATGAGGATAATCGACGGCGAGACTTGGAGTTTCAGATTGATGACTGGGTATTCCTAAAGGTATCGCTGATGAAAGGTGTTATGAGGTTCATTAAGAAAGGAAAACTTAGATCTCGGTACATTGGACCATATAAGGTCATATGCAAGGTAGGCCAGGTAGCATATGAGTTGGACTTGCCTTCAGACTTAGAATCTGTACATCCAGTCTTTCATGTGTCTATGCTCTGTAAATGTATCAGAGATCCTTCCAGAATCGTGTCAGTTGACAACTTTCAGGTCACACGGCAACTATCATATGAAGAAACTCCCATTTCTATATTAGACAGACAGGTTCAGAGATTGAGAACTAAAGACGTAGCTTCGGTAAAAGTACTTTGGAGAAACAACAATGTGGAAGAAATGACTTGGGAGACTGAGGAAGGCATGAATTCTAGATATCCCTACTTATTTCCTCCTCCGGAGAAGGGTCTGACTGAGACATCACAACCTTAAGGTACGTGTATGGATTCTTGTGTTAGTTATTGTCATTGGTCGTGTAAGGCCATTGTCGTTATTGATGATTGTGGTCCTATGTGGCATTGAATTATTGAGTTCTATAGGAAGAGTTGGTAGTAGTATTGTTACGAAGGCGACTCTTCCAAAGTAACATAGATCCCGGGAAGTTAAATATTCGAGGGCGAATGTTTCTAAGGGGTAAGGATGTTACATCTCACAATTTCATATGTTAAAGTTTTGCCTTCTGTTAATCAACGCAGACTCGGGGATGAGATTATCTTGAGGTTAACATATTTATGCTATTTATAACAAGCGATAAGTAAGTGAAGGGTAAAGGATACACGATTTAAAGAATAGAGTTTCGTTGAAGGTTGTCGATTTGGGATAAAATACGGTCCGAGCTATAATACCCGATATTTATGGACTAGTACCATACAAGGTATCATATGACCATGATAGTATGATACATAAGCTATATTAAAAATAAGTAGATATTAAAGTAATTTGAGACTATTTTTAATTATGCGGGTAATTGGTTAATTATCGGGTAACATGACATTACCTAATTAACTAATAAGTTGGATAAAGATTAAAATTCCCACCCCTATCCCACCCCCACCCCCACGTGGCAGCAAACCACATATTATACAAATGACTCTTAGACATATTAGCTTAGGTGGCCATTTAAAGTGACGTACATAAGACAATAAGACATTAACGTGTAAGACATTTAAATTTGGTTTCATTTGGACATTGAATAATAAAGTGAGAATCATATAACTTCTTCCTAATTCAAATTAAAACATTTTCAAACCAGACACTAGAAAATCAATCTAACAAGCTTCCAACAAAATTTCTTGCGACCAAATTAATTCCAGCGAGAATTATTAGCACATTAGCCATGTGAGATTTTGCGATTCTAAGGGAGTACGGTGCAACCTTTTCAAGAATATCATACGGATTTTTCCCAACTATAGGTATGTTAAGTCCATCCCTTCTTTCTTTTTGGCATGATCCAAATGATATAAAAAGAAACGAGCAAACACACAGTTTTCATAAACGACTCTATTCATAGAAATACTAAGGGTCTCTATGTTCTTGATTTCCCATGTGACATATTATTATATCTTTTGTTCATGGGTCTCAGAATGATACGCAGTTGATAAAGTTTATCCGAAAGGAATATTGAGATTATTAACATATTTTCATGCATTTCATTTATTTATACATGTACATTGACCCATGACCAGATGGCGTTATATACGCGTATTTATATGTATATGGGATATGGGAAAAGGTTACACCATTATATACGCACCACCACCTAATCAATTGGTATATGTTGATAGTTTTGCTCACAGTGGCCGAGATGATATGATGGGATGCCCTCAGAGGCTTGATGATGTTATGTACACCTATACCTATACATGACACGACATTTACAAAAACATGCATGATGTTATAATTGTTTCAGGATTTGCAAAGTTATTTAGACTTACAAGCAGAATTCCTTATTCCATGTTTCATCTATGTCTCTTATGTGCTTCATGCCTTACATACTCATTACATTATTCGTACTGATGCCCTATTTCTCGAGGCCTACGTTTTATGCCCGCAGGTACAGGTAGGCAAGCTGACGGTCCCCCTGCTTAGGATCCTTGATCAGCGCGAGTTAGTGTGCTCCACTTGATCTAGAGCTGCTTTTGATTTTGGTACGATAGGCTTGTATAAATATAGGGGTGTGCCGTGGCCTAGTCCCATCCTTTTACAATTGTATTTTCTATTAGGGGTATCTAGACCGTATCTATATTTGGTTAGTATATGGCCTTGCCGACTTCTCGGCTCACCCCACGTATTCGGCACGTATATGTACATATACCTTTTGGACAGATTTCCTTCATGTATGTTATTCTCGTAACTCAGCAGATGTTATTCAGTTTTATATCTTAGACACATGCTTAGGGGTGTTCGACAGGTAGGACTCAGGCACCCGTCGCGGCCCATCGGTTTGGGTCGTGACACATTGTCACTAGGGCTCACGTAGCATCAAGGAACATTTGAAGTGATTTTTCTGATCCACCTATGGACGATACTATACTTCAATAACCGTATTTCATAGCAGCCCCATGTGATTCATCTTATGGGGTATTTTAATCCCGTGAAATTCATGAAATCCCTAGTCTTTAGACCATTACTCAGTCAAATGCCTAAACATCATCCTCTTATCTATCATAGTTACACCCTTATTCTACTACCAGGGCAGCATTCAGTCGCTTCTAAATGCTCCTAGTCTTACACTATTCTGAGTTCATTCAGGCTATACTGAGCTTTCTATAATTTACGGAAACCATCATCTCTTTTTTTATGGGCTTAATCTCGAGGCCTTACCTGTTCTTGTCACTTCTCACCCACCTTTTCTTATTCTCTACCTAAAACCTTGTCGTTCTACCATACTTTAGCTTGTGACTATACATATCGATCTATATTAGTCACAACTTTCCTATAATTTTCTTAGCACCATAGATTTCCTTTCGTACCTTCTCAGCTTTCTTTACACATAAATAATTACGTTTCCTAGTCGTTCTTCCACTTGCTGCATAAATTCATGGCTTATCTTGGTGCCCACAAATATTGGAATTCCTTGTAACTCATATGATCTCAAATATCACTTTTGATTTTTTCCCCATTCATTAGCTACTATAGGTGTTACTTTCTTATAGAGTGCATTCAATGTTGTAGCGAGAATGTTGTTATAAGACCAATTCTTCTTCAAGTTAATATGCTTAGGTTGAAGCCCTCTTCCTTATTTCCTCAACTAGTCATTCGTTATAGTACTTATAGAAGACCCTCTAACTCTTGTAATGCTGCAAGCTTATTACATCATATACTCAACGGAATTTTTGATGTTCTTCATCGCCTATAATTATCCTTAATTACTTACCTATATGCCCTTGTGCTCATAGGGTTGCTTCTGATTTGAAATTTTAACTGTCTCCCTAGTGGAACTCTTTTTTATTTCTGTAACACTTATATAGTACCTTTAGATTCCCCAACTCCTACCTGAATATTTTTCAAGAATTACGATGTCATATCTGCGAGACTGAATTCCCTTTGTTAGGGTTCACTACGTTTATCTTCCACGATCTGTTGATTTATCTGTATCCTCTTATCTAGCCATAACTAGTCTCTTCCTGAATTAACTACTGACTACTCATTGGTCCATTGTCATATCTATATTCCGCGTAATCTCTCATGTGATATGTCCTTTGTCTTAACTTACCTCTCACACTAGCTCCTAATGTATCAAGTGTCCAATCTCACTTTTTTATCAATAACATCCTGGTCGGGAACTCTTACTGCCTCTCCCTAGTGTTGTGCTTGCATAATGTTCTAGAGCCGCGACATATATGTACGATCTGAATAAATGCAACATCATTCCTTTCACGTTTTTCCTCATTCTTCCTTTACAATTCCATAGTTATCTGAACCACTTAACTTCAACTTAATACCACATCATACCATCTTCCCCCCTTTAGGGGAGTACTAACATTTAGTACTATGACGATCTACCTACAGATGTTTTACCTCTTCATATTTGGCGTCTTTTCACATCATCAAAGACCCTTACTCGCCTTACAGTAACCCTTATGTACTAGGGATAACTGAATTCCTTATGCACAAGGGTGACATCTAGTGTAACTGACACACTTATCCCTTAAGCTTAACTCTGCTCACAATGCTTGATTTTAGAGAAGCGTCTTTCTGAATGATCTTCAAATGTTATTCTTGTTATTACCGTAATGCTATCTCTGAAATTCTCACAAATCGGTTATTATAAAATCATTTGATCCCTAATTCATGTTCAGTTTATCTTGTTCACTAGCCCATACTGATTTCTATTACTCTTGGGGTCTAACTTCTTCTTCTGGTACTCATGTTGGAGTCACCAACTTATTCCTCGAAATGAGGATATGACTCTATGGATTATACTCCTTTATTAATTCAAGGCCCGTCTGCTCCTCTCTTTCCCTTTACTTGAGTATAAACTCTGTCATCCAATCATATTTTGATTTGTCGTTATCACTCACTTATCACATCTTACTCATAATGCTTCATTACTCTCTTCTTATTCTCCGGCTAATATTTTTGTCTATCACTTTATTCTGGAAACTTCAACAAAATGTTCTGTCACTTTTAGCTCCCCTTGCTTCAGCTTAGTGGCTCTTCGGGTCACCTATCATTCTCTTTTTCCTAGGAGTGCCATTAATAATAAGGTAAATATTTATCCCTTCTAGTATTCCACTACCTTTCTGAAATTTCTAAACATTCTAGTATTCATATGTGATGACCCGAAAGGTCATCCCGTATATTTCTAGCTAATTATGTGTTTCAAGGTTGTGAAAACCTCCTTCTATCTCACCTTGATTTGCGTGCACAGCCTGAGTGTGTAGCCGGGAAGCCTTTATGTGAAAAACTGATAAAAACGATAATTTTGTATTAGAAATTTAAATAAAGTTGACTTCAGTCAACGTTTTTGGTAAACGGGCTCGGACCCGTGATTTGACGGTCCCGGAGGGTCCGTAGGAAAATATGGGACTTGGGCGTATGCCCGGAATCGAATTTTGATGTCCCAAGTCCGAGAAATGAATTTTTAAAAGAAAATATTTTCTGAAAATAAAAGAGGTTTTTGAAAATGAAATTATATGTGAAACCTGGGGTATCGGGCCCGTATTATGGTTTCGGAGCCCTGTACAGGTTCGACATAATGTTTTTGCCATATCTGTGAAGTTTGGTAAGAAACAGACTTCATTAGATGTGATTCGGACCGTAAATGCAAAATTTGATATTTAAAGAAGTTTTGAGAAATTTCATTGATTTTTGGTTTAATTCATCGTTTTAGTGTTGTTTTATGTGGTTTGAAACATCGAGCGAGTCCGTGTTAGGTTATATGACTTGTTTGTGTGATTAGACGGGGTCCCGGGGGCCTCGGGTATGATTCGGATGGGCTACAGGTCCTTTTCTTCCATTTTTGAACTGCTGTTTCTGGTGTCTGTTGCCCTTTTTTGCGATTGCGTAGCCCAAGCCGCGATCGCGTAGTGTTCTGTTTTTCCCGCCCATTTTTCCTTTATCGCGATCGCAGTGATTCTTTCGCGATCGTGATGTGTCCCTGCTGGTCGCCCAAAACTTTGTTCTTTGCGTTCGCATTCTTTAGTACGCGATCACATAGCTTCCTATTCTCCTCCTCCGCGTTCGCGAACTCCTTGCCGCGTTCGCGATGAACAACCTAGGAAGCTTTCCTCTTTCTTCTTCGTGATCGCAAACCATGTTCCGCGATCGCGATTCATTTAACGTTTGGGCAGAATATAAGTTTTCCAAAATCGGGGTTTCACCATTTTTAACATATTTTGACTTCTAGAGCTCGATTTTTGGCGATTCTTTGAGGGTTTTTCACACAAATCTAATGGGTAAGTGTTCTTCCACTATAATTAATTATATTTCATGAATTAGTTCTTGTTTTTATCATTTAATTTGTGTTTTGGGTTGAGGGAATTGTCGGTTTTGAAAGAAAACTTCTAAAATGTAAAAATCATGATCTTAAAGACCAAATGTTATCGGAATTGGAAAAAATTAGTATGGGTGAACTTGTATCTGAATGGGTAATCGTAATTTGTAAAATTTGTCGAGTTACGAGGTGCGCGCCCGGGGGTCGGCTTTTGGGTCGATTTTTATGATTTTGTAAAGATTGATACTTTATTATTTGGAATCGTTCCTTATACGTTTTATATGTATTTTGAAGTTGTTTTAGTTGATTTTGAGCCGTCCGGAGGCCTTCCCAACCGAGAAGTCTATTTTTGAGTACCAAGTTGTCGTCTTTGAGGTAAGTATCTTGCCTAACCTTGTGTGGGGGAATTACCCCTTAGGATTTGAGTCTTCTATGTTGATTGTTACCTTAACTCAGGCGGGATGGATTTCGGGAGCACCAGCTACTTCACAGGGCGGGGGAGGAGCTCAGACTCCTGTCGCCCATACTCCGGAGCAGCGAGATCAGGTTGGTCAGGTTCCAGGTGTCATGGCAGCACAAGTTGGGATCCCAGTTTCACCCGTGGTTAGCGCAGCAACATCTGAGGAGGAACAACTTAGACTCGAGAGGTACAAGAAGTACCACCCTCCTACCTTCAGTGGATTGGCGACAGATGATGCCCAGGGTTTCCTGGAGGAGTGTCACTGCATTCTTCGTACTATGGGTATTGTGGAGACGAGCGGGGTTGCTTTCCTTACGTTCCAGCTCAGGGGAGCGGCTTATCAGTGGTGGCGGGCATATGAGTTGGGTAGCCCAGCCGAGTCAGCTTCACTTACATGGGGTTAGTTTTCAGAGATGTTCTTGAGTGAGTTTGTACCTCAGTCCCTCCGAGATGCATGACATGTGGAGTTTGAGCGGCTGTGCCAGGGCACTATGTCAGTATCAGAGTATGCCGTCAGGTTCAGTGATTTGGCCAGACATGCACCTACTTTGGTTTCTACAGTTAGAGATCGTGTTCGCAGATTCATCGAGGGCCTCAAGCATGATATTCAGTTTAGCATGGCTCGGTAGTTAGAGTCGGATATTTCATTTCAGCAGGTGGTAGGGATTACTCGTAGAGTTGAGAGCATGCTGGATCGTGAGAGAGACGACATGCGGGACTATGATAGAGATATCAGACGAGGTCAGGAGAGAGAGGGCAGAGAGGTGAGGAGGCCTCGTGGGCCAGAGAGATTTACTGGTCCTTATTATGGAGGCAAGGTACGACACGGTAAGGTTTTTGTGGGTCAGCCAGTTCACTTTGCATTGTCGGCTTCACATGGGGTTTCAGGTACTCATGGGTCTCAGAGTACTCGGGTCGCACAGTTTCCACAGCCACGTCAGCAGAGAGGTTATTTTGAGTGCGGAGATATCAGCCACAAGATGAGAGATTGTCCCAGGCTCCGGGCAGATGTGTTACAACAGGGCACTCAGGCTAGTAGAGGGCGCTCAAGAGGGGGAGGCCCGACCCGTTGATGTGTTTCATATAGTAGGCTGGAGGCCGTTGTGCCAGATGTTATAGTATATGTATGTTTTATTTTGTTATATAGGGGAACCATTTTTATTTCATTATAGCTCTACTGGTCAGAACGAGTTCCCTCACTGTTGTTTTGTTTATGAGCAAGTTTCATGCTTTGCACTCTACTTTGTGTTTGCTCCTGTTGGGAGATTCTGTGAGTAGTATCCCATGTCTATTGTTTGTCTCTATTCAGTATTGAGAGATATGAGACCAGTAGTAAATTCCTATTGTCCAGTACGGTAAGTTTGATGTGATTCCTGAGTACTTTTGTTTATGAGTTGTGATTTTGATACTCCATCGAGATGTGAGATCAGCCAACATTATGATTTTTATCAGCTGAGATGAATTAGTGGAGGAATTTCAATTAGCATGATATATTTTTGGTATGTGATTCAGAGTTGAGGGCGAGGTCCTCATGATATTTGTGATCCGATATGTTTGGACCGGGCTGATTACCTCAGTGGAAATTATATCAGGATGGTATCCTTGTGATTTGTTCATGTTCTTTAGTTCCTTCCTTGTTATGTTGTTGTGAGAGTTAGCATTGATAGAGTGTCATGCCTGTCGGTCTTGTCTGATAGTTTCCTTATGTGTTTCTCCTTTCATATTCAGTCATTTTCGTTTTGTGCTCCTTGAGTTTTATCTTGCGCGGTGTGTGCCCAGTGGTGTTAGTTGTGGCTTGGTTATTTGGGTGTCAAGGTTGTGAATTATTCATGTTTCTTACTTTATTATAAGAGTGATGGAGGTTGGGAATATAGTTCTATCGGATATGAGGCTAATTGCCAATGCTGAGTTTATTTCGGGCAGCCATTGCGACCCAAGTGTTATTATGAGCCTATGTGTGATGTGACATATTGCGTGGTCGTGCCTTATGGGTATAGTCATGAGTTAATGCATCCGGTTGGGGCTAATGTCGGATGTGGATTTAGAATCGGGTATTTTGGAAATGATTAGAAGGTCATAAATTGAGGTATGAGGGTTATCGCTAGTATTAGAAAGCTAAATTGTGGTTGTGGTGGTGTCGTCAGGCTTATGTAGGTTGGGGTGATGTGGGATCACTCGCGGGTGTGTGTTGGAAATGCGCAATCAGTGATTGGATGAGTTCAAAGTGAATCTTAGCACGTTCGAGGACGAACATTTGTTTAAGAGGGGGAGATTGGGATGACCCGAAAGTTCATCCCGTATATTTCTAGCTAATTCTGTGTTCCGAGGTCATGAAAACCTCCTTTTATCGCATCTCGATTTGCGTGTGCAGCTCAGGCGTTTAGCCGGGAAGCCTTTATGTGAAAAACTAATAAAAACGATAATTTTGTATTAGAAATTTGAATAAAGTTGACTTCAGTCAACGTTTTTGGTAAACGGACTCGGACCCGTGATTTGACGGTCCCGGACGGTCCGTAGGAAATTATGGGACTTGGGCGTATGCCCGGAATCAAATTTCGAGGTCCCAAGTCCGAGAAATGAATTTTTAAAAGAAATTATTTTCTTAAAATAAAAGAGGTTTTTGAAGATGAAATTATATGTGAAACCTGGGGTATCGGGACCGTATTATGGTTCCGGAGCCCTGTATAGGTTCAACATAATATTTGTGCCATATCTGTGAAGTTTGGTAAGAAACGGACTTCATTAGATGTGATTCGGACCGTAAATGCAATATTTGATGTTTAAAGAAGTTTTGAGGAATTTCATTGATTATTGGTTTAATTCATCATTTTAGTGTTGTTTTATGTGGTTTGAAACCTCGAGCGAGTCCGTGTTAGGTTATAAGACTTGTTTGTGTGATTAGACGGGGTCCCGGGGGCCTCGGGTGTGTTTCGTATGGGCTATGGGTCCTTTTCTTCCATTTTTGAACTGCTGTTTCTGGTGTCTGTTGCCCTCTTTTGCGATTGCGTAGCCCAAGCCGCGATCGCGTAGTGTTCTATTTGCCCCGCCCATTTTTCCTTCATTGTGATCGCAGTGATTCTTTCGCGATTGAGATGTGTCCCTGTTGGTCGCCCAAACTTTGTTCTTCGCGTTCGCATTCTTCAGTACGCGATTGCATAGCTTCCTATTCTCCTCCTCCGCGTTCGCGAACTCCTTGTCGCGTTCGCGATGAACAACCAGGGCAGATTTCCTCTTTTTTCTTCGCGATCGCAAACCATGTTCCGCGATCGCGATTCATTTAACGTCTGGGCAGAATATAAGTTTTCCAAAATTGGGGTTTCACCATTTTAACATATTTTGACTTCTAGAGCTCGAGTTTTGGCGATTCTTTGAGGGGTTTTCACACAAATCTAATGGGTAAGTGTTCTTCCACTATAATTAAATATATTTCATGAATTAGTTCCTTTTTTTATCATTTAATTTGTGTTTTGGGTTGAATGAATTGTGGGTTTTGAAAGAAAACTTTTAAAATTTGAAAATCATGATTTGAAAGACCAAATGTTATCGGAATTGGAAAAATTTAGTATGGGTGAACTTGTATCGGAATGGGTAATCGAAATTTGTAAAATTTGTCGGGTTCCGAGGTGCGCGCCTGGGGGTCGACTTTTGGGTCGATTTTTATGATTTTGTAAAGATTGAGACTTTATTATTCGGAATATTTTGAAGTTGTTTTAGTTGATTTTGAGCCGTCCAGAGGCCTTCCCGCCCAAGAAGTCTATTTTTGAGTACCGGGTTGTCGTCTTTGAGGTAAGTATCTTGCCTAACCTTGTGTGGGGGAATTACCCCTTAGGATTTGAGTCTTCTATGTTGATTGTAGTCCGTGTACGCGAGGTGACGAGCGCATGCTCGGACTTATTTGTGGAAAGTTGATCCTTAAGGAATCTTAGATCCTTATATTCGCCGAGTATGAAGTGTCCTTAGCATGATTGAATTTCCTAATTTCTAGTGTAATCTTTATTTGCTTAAATGTGGAAGTTCTTACTTTTGAATTTACTCCTATTTCCCACATGACTCCTAATTGCCTTATATGAAGGTTTATTTCCTTTTACTATCATGCTATATCTTCTTAACTGCGTATCTCAAATTTGCAATTATCTTCATCTCAAAGTATAATTGTTTTGGTCATAAATGAAGTTATGATTATTCTCTGTTGCTTGTCCTTAAGTGGAAATTGTTGAATATTCTCGTAACTGCTCAACCTTAAAGGAAGTTTAGATATTCTATACCTTCGTGACTTGCCTTATATGGAGTTATCGGATTTATGTTGATTTCTTGTTGTTCACCGGTGTAATTAGGTGCGGCTGTTACATGCTATTTTCCTTCCTTGTGGAGTGATTTCTTAATATTCCTAGCTCTCCTTATTATGTTTATTTCTCGTGAACTAGTTTTGCCTATCTTGTGATCGAATGTTATTGAGTTGATGTATTAATTGTATTCCGAACTGTTGCACGTGTTGTTGTTGTTGTACTAGTTATGGTGATGCACGAGGTTTCTGCCGTGCGGTTGTTGATATGGGGATTTGCACGAGGTTTCTACCATGCCGTGTTTACTACTGATGTTGCACATGCGGCGTGATAAGGCGGGATACGAGATTGAGTGTTGCACATGTGGCGTGACAAGGTGGGAACATGTTTATGCACGTGTGGCGAAACAAGGCGGGCATATACTTTAATATTGCACACGTGGCGTGACAAGGTGGGCTATGGCAGGGATTGTTTATGATAATTGTGTTGGCCTGGGGGCATTCCTTGTTGTTGATATTGTGTACTGGAACACTTACCGTGTGAGTTCATTCGTGTGGAAATTTATGAGATGGAAATGTACATTTTGCCCCTTTGTTTTCCTTATGTCTATTAGTTGTTGAAATCAGGTTAGGAGACCTGAACAAGCATACACGTAGTTAAGTACTATTAATGGATTCAGGACTCCTTGTTGTTGTCAAATATAGATACTCTTGTTGTGCTTACCGTATGGGTGGGAATGACCCAATTGGCACGTGAGTCGTCCGTGCAGTTAGTACTCGAATGAGGGCGCAAGTTGCCAAGTGTTAGGGTTCGGATATTGGGACCCGTAAATGATGATTTGTCCGAGGTTCGGAACCTCGTGGAGATGAATATAAATTTGATGTAGAAATGGATGAAGTTGTTGAGTCATTACATGCTCGTGTTGTATATTTACATGCCGGATTTGTCTGTGATCTATTCAGTCTTTGTGTTACTTCATGGTTTCCGCTGATACTTATTGTTTTCCTTCTTTATCGAATTCACTGTCTTGTTAGCTATATTGCGTAGCCTTTATGTATATCATTATTTCCCTGATTTCTATATTGATACTTGTTCAGTTTTATTAGACCAGTGGGTGTCTTGACTAGTCCTCGTCACTACTTCACCGAGGTTAGTCTTGATACTTACTGGGCACCGCTGTGGTGTGCTCATACTACTCTTCTGCACATTTTTGTGCAGATTCCAGGTTTTCGCATAGCCGGCCGAGTGATTGATAGTTGCTGTTGTGGAGACTTAAGGTAAAACCGTTTCAGCATTCTCGGTTTCGGAGTCACCATCTTATCTTTTGTATGCACTGTTGCACTTATTTCTAAACAGTGGTATTTTAGGAGTTTAGTGTAAATTCTTAAAAGCTTATGACTTGTACTTCCGGGTTTTGGGAATATAAAATGTGTAAAGAATTATTTATTTCAGAAAAGTATTAGATTCTATTTATTATTGTTGTTATTCCTGAATATTAGGCTTACCTAGTCTGTAAGACTAGGTGCCATCACGATACCCAACAGAGGGTGATTTGGGTCGTGACATCATATATGACTGTACTATTCTAGAATACACCAGTTGGGTGTCTCACAAAGAGAACTATTACCACATTTGCAATATCACTCAGAAATGTGAGCTAATGGTAACAATACATCCACCATTTTGGGTTACTCTAACCCCAGCTGGATTTTGATATCCCATCCTTCTCTTAAACAATATATGTTAGCTCCCATAGTGCATAACTGGGATGGGTGTGGCCAATTGTATATATCTATGTTACTATTGAAAGTAACATTACAATGTGTCTATTTCTCTGTCAGAATTGTAAATACTGACAATCTTCATTAACTAGGTACCTCGTACCCTTCTTCATCTTGTTTCTCTTACCTGCTGAAACATGTATCTACCTTCTGATTCTCTTACTTCTTTTTATGTTATGAGTGGTGATCATGCCCAACTATGCCTTATAAAAAGGACTAAGCAGTCGTTGCAAATATAATCCAGTTTACAAGTCCGGAGTCGAATCCCACAGAGAACTAAGGCTTAACTACAATTGTTAAATATTTCTAAGAAACACAAGTCCAAACTATTTTCTAATCATAGAGATTATAATATTTATTTCTAACTAATTAACATCTATTATAAAGCAATAAACTTATCAACTAACAAAGATAAGGATTGGAGACAAGATTATGGAGGTCTAGAGTTATGATTTCCCTATTGTCGTAATCCTTTCCGCTATGTTTCCTATAAATTTGTCTAAGTTTTCTCAACCGATCATGAGCGATATGCATGTAATAATTCTCTCCCGAGTAGCTATCACAATTTACTAGACATATTCTCCCAAATTAGGCTAGCTGGCATTAAGTACGGCTCACTCAGATCACACCAAGGTTTCGTTATCCCTAATCCCACCTTTAAACCATCTGTATTGATCCCTCATATACGTTAGGAGTGATGTTTTTCAACAACTACCTAAATATGCACTCTCTCCCGAGTAATACACACTAAATAGGCATAATTGATTGAGAGCTCTTCAACCAACCACAATAATAATGTAGTTGAACAAATAGAGAAAATACTATGGCAAATCTATACTAACGTAACGGGAAAATTATCCTCCAATAGGTTCCATCAAAACCCTAGATAACAAATTAGCTATTCATTATAGTATGCATAACTACAATACTAGAATTCATAACCAATAATGGAAATAGGAAGAAAGAAGTGAAAAACTCGTAGAAGAATTCTCCGCCTTGCTCCTAGTGTGTTCTTTCCTCCTTAGGTCCAAAGTGTGTCAAAAATACTCAAAATACCGTTATTTCATGTATATATACCAAGTAGGGTCGGCCACAAATAATTATACCTTCTCCTACACGAAAAAAGATATTTTTCCCAGACAGGACGTGCGCGGCCGTGCGCTTTTCACACTTTCTGCCCCATATGCGCGGTCAGTACGCGACCGCGCACTTGTCGCACATGTTTTCACCCTGTTCTATTGGGAATTTGAAAAAGCATATATGAAAGTCGTAGACCTTGAATTAGCTTTCCAAAATTATATTGTGTATCCCAAACGGAGTATTGAGCAAAATGTTATGTGTATTTTATTAGACAATGCGCAATATGCCTGCTCGATTCTTCGTTTCGTTGCCCTATCATCTGTTGATCCCCGAACACGATCCCAACTTAATCCTTGGGTTTTTACTCAGACTTCAAAGCTCCAGAATAACTTGAATTCATTCCATAACATTTACATAGATCGAAATCACTCCTACAAAGCATAAAACACACCATTAGTGCAAAACACTAGCGATTAAAGCTCAACATTAAAGTGCAGTAAATTAGAGTGTAATAAGAGACTAAAATACATAATTATAGCCTATAATCAACACCCTACACTTAAACCATTGCTTGTCCTCAAGAAATCAAACTACACTTTATATAAACACGACCTTTTAAAACAATTCTCCTAACTAATCACACCAACAATATGTAAAATAGACTAAGCACAAAAGTGTAGCATCTTCACCTCAAGATTTGACTCACAAGTACCATGCATTATTCACAACTCACCCACTTACTCTAACATAGAGGTCACTGACATTAACTTCCCTTCATGAATCAAGTGCCCTCACACAACAAGAAAGAGTAGTTCAACACAATAAAACTTAAGAACACTTAGGAACTCAAGATAGAAAGTATTCACTCACTCTCAGAAATAGCATTCATATGCCACAAAAGATGCACCATAGGCTTACCCGTAGTGTACTACTCTACTTATTGAGCTCATTTAGTCTCGGATCAAGTAGGACTTTGTTCGGTTGTAATGTCGGCTGCGGGACGAATATAATACATTTAGATATAAGAGTGACTACACCTCCCTAAGCACTTTAATACATACACTTAACATTTAAAACCCCACACTTATGTGAAACCATAACTCCACCTTCACATCAATATATATTAACTTGATATTTCTTTAAGCACAATTACATCAAGAGTCACCACTTATCAAAGAATATTTTTTTCACATCAATACAACTATTTTTTCCTTTTCTTTCTTTTTCAATTCAAGTGGCTCTTACTTTTTTCAAAACAGTACACCTTTCTACTTATTTCATTATCTCCACTCAAAAGCCAAACCAACCACCCCACACTTTAACTTTTACAATGTTTATAACAATTCAAGTGCTCATGAGAGGTTAAAAGGTTAAAATAGATTGTTAATTCAAACAAATGGGTAAGGCTTGTAATGTGGTTTCCAAAGAAACAAGATTACAGGCTCAAAGAGGTTAACTACGATACATAACAATTAGGCGGGTAAAATATACATATTTGGCTCAACAAAGAAACGCCTATATCACTTCCAAGACTGAACAAAACTACTACTTCGCTTTGCAAACACACGAGGCAAGTTCTAGGCATCAAGTGCAATGCACAGAATAACACCCAAACCTCACACACACATGGCACATAACTCACTCAGGATTGGATTCATCAAGACGCTTTAGTCAAAGTAGTTAAGCAAAGTTAAGCTTATTCAATTTAAGGTACTTATACAAGAGTCAAAAGCTGAGCCTAAGCGTCACAACCAAAGTACTCACTATTCTCAAGGCATGACAAAGTCAAGAGATATTACTTCAATTCAATTCATAAGACAATGGCTCTCCTACTTCAAAAAAAAACTAACTACACCCGGTTCAAACAAAACCCTTGGAATAGAACCGCGACAAAGAAAAAAACCAAGGGGGAATTACTACACCTACCTACAAAGAAAATCTTTTTGTCTTTTTCCTTTCGACTTAAATCCCTCAAGAAAATTGTCTAATAGATCCATCGTTGGGAAAAGTCGAATCTTTTCTATTTTTCAAAAGAAGAAAAAAAAATTAATTAACTAAACTAACACAACTAAAATAGCAGAGAAATTAAACTAACACAACTAAAATAGCATAGAAGGTCACCCCGACAATCTCCTCACCCCACACTTAAAATTGTGCATTGTCCCTAATGCACACCCATAAATACAAGAGATTAAAATAAACTCCCTGGTAGGCCAAAGAAGGAATCACTAGCAGCTCATGGGGTACTCAGATTTCTCCCATGCTTGGTCCTTCGTGCGGGTACCTCACACTTAGTTCCATTCATCTGATTTGTTGTTGCCTCCTTCCAAAGGCTTTGCTTTCCATGCTCCTAAAAATAAGAAGTCGACACTATAAGAATAAAACAATAAAAAAAATTAAATAATAAAAAAAGATAAAAAAAGAAGTAAATTTGGGTTGCCTCCCAACAAGCACTTGATTTAACATTGCGACACGACATGAACCGCTTTTTGCCTCCACCTCTAGCTTATGAATTGAACCCCATGTTTTGATTCAAGTTTATGATTATGCTCTTAAGATGGTGGAAAAAATCTAACTGGCCCAAGGAAACAATGTAGTATTCTGTATTTCTTGGCCTTTAGATGAGGTGTGTAATTCCGACTTTCTAGCAAGAAGAATTCCAGAATGTAGGCACCTTGTTCCTCATTCCTTAACTCCTCAAGTGGATCAGATGACTCTATTTCCGTATCATCATCCATACACACATGTGGAAAAATGCTTGGAGTGTGGACCAATGTGCTCAACTACATGAACATTAGGACTTTCAACATTCTCAACACACATGACACTAGAGTCAGCTAAATATGTATCATAAATGTCCTTAGTTGATGTTGGTCCCAAATGCACACGCAAGTATACGTGGTCGTACAAGTAATATAATGATAAATCGAATGTCGAACCCACAGAGACTTGTGTAGATTAATCATTAATTCACTATAACTTTTATTTAATCAAGCCACAATAGAAATCCAGTAATGTAACTATGCTATACTACGATCCTCAGAAATAACTAATTATCAAGTACGAGTTGATTGTTGTGTATTCAGTAGAGACAAATATTCCAAGGTTGTGATCGATTCACCATTTGTATTTCACTCTAACTAACTCTCCCTTTCATGTAAATCACTCATGGTTGCTAATTAATCGATAAATGTTCTCATAGCCTTCTCCCGAAGCACTACTCACCTATTCTCAATAGATTAACGCCTATATTCCTATGAAATTAATCTATTAGAATGCACTAAAATTACGATATTTAATTAAGCACAGTGACTAGGTATATTCCTATCCTAACCACAAATCCGCTCCCCTGAAGGGTTAAGATCGCGCTCTCTTCAATTCTTCTCTAATCTATATACGACTTTCCCAAGCATAACATAGATAGTATATAGAACCTAATTGNGCTAAACCACAACCCCAGAACAATGGGTGTTTATCCACTCATGCTAAAACCAAACAATTGCATAAGTGTTGTATTAATTATAAATACTAGAAAAAGATAAAGAAAACTGATAATCCTTCACTTCCTAATGATCCCGTGTGTAGATTCTCTCCAAAGTGGCATGAATCCTCAAAAATAAGCTTAGACTTGCTTTTATACGTGTTGGGTAGGGTTAGAGCCAAAATAACCGTGTCCCTGGCAAAATAGAAAAAGACTCACGTCATTGGCGCCCAGGATAGCGCCGTGCGCCCACCAGGGCGCTGCCCCTCATGAAATTTCTTCCTCCAGCACCACAGGTGGCGCCCAGCCCTGCCTGTGGCGCCCAAAATCGCCATTTTACCCGGTTTTTGCGTTTTGGCTCTAATTTCGCGCGTTTCGCCCCCAATTGATCCCGAATCATTCCTAAACATAAAAACACTTCAAATTAATATAAATCATCACATTTAACATCTAAAACTCACGAAACAAAAGGAAAATATGAGGCGATATACATAGAAATATATACACTTTAAGCTAATCATTAACACCCCACACTTAGACTCTTGCTCGTCCTCGAGCATTGGGACAATCTACTACCCTTCAACACGTAAAAAGTTCATAATCAAGGAGTATCTTACTTTTCAATCACACACTTTACCCCTTGACTATGATCAATACCTGCAATCAAGTATGAACAAACAAAATTTCACATTCTTCCCCTTCTTTAAACATGCCCAAGTATAACAATTCTATCAATCATACCAACAACCTAATTGCAACCATCCAACCTCAAGAGTCAACTTGCAACCACTAATCCCTCTCAATTCACGTACCTACCCAACAAGAAAGTTTACAACATTACCAATCGTTCATGAGATCATGTGCTCTCACCAACAACAAAAGAGTGAATATAACTAGTCCACATATTCAAATATGATTTTGAACATAATTTAAGGACATCACACAATTGAACAAATTAACTCACTCTCACAAAGAATTCATATG